>JANZXP010000001.1:20248277-20268443 GCA_027576715.1 Erythroxylum flavicans
AAATAATATTATATAAATCTCAAAATAAACGTGAAGATGTGTTTGTGGATATTGTGGGAATTATGTGTAAAGCATAAAGGTAAAAGAGACTAAAAAATAGGCTCATTAATTGATACAAAAAATCTACCTGAAAAAGAGCTTTTTTGAAAAGCTCCAAATTTGAGCTTTTGAAAAAGCTTTATTTTAGCTTTTAAAAAAGCTTTTTCTACTTCAAAAGTGTTTTTGAAGTTTTTAGCCAAACACTCATTTTTTCCTTAAAATAGCTTTTGTAGTGAAAAAAAGTACTTTTCTAACTGCCAAAAGCTGAACCAAACGCACTCTTATTGTCTAAACTTAAAAAATAATTAAACCATTGGATTATATATCTTATATATTTTCTTCAACTAAACAAGATAATTACCTATTACTAAAAATAAATAAGAAATGAAATGATTATTCCACTTAATCAAACACCCGTAATCTTTTTAGGGACTTGAAAAAAAAAAAAAAAGGACATAAAACTGTATAAACTGAAAAGGACAACCGTTTATGGTTCCAAGGTGTGGTGTCCTTACTCCTTATCTTCGTAGATCATACCTGGGATTACAAAATTTAGGAAGTAGGGAGAGCAAAGCTGGGCTTACTAAAACTATAAAGTTTTTGCAAATCCTATGTTAGGAATATTTTGCCTTGTTTATGTTGAATTTTTATTATAAAGTTTTTTAAATTACTTAAAACAATAAAAATGTTTTTAAAAATTAAATAAAACTAGAAAACTAGAAAAAAATTGTATTTATCAGAAGGGAATTTCAATATCTGATAACATAATTATTTAAATTTAAGTAATGATAATGAATAGTTTAGTTTGTAATTTCATTTATAAATTAAAAAAAATTGAGAAAAAGGGAAAATTATATTAATCTATAAATGGATTATGGGAGAGTAAATTCTTAAGTCTATCAAATGATAGTTGACTACAAAAATCTAAAAAATTTATTTATTAGTAGACTTGACAATTAGGCTCAAACTCATCCCGACCTAACCTAATTTAATAAGCCGAATTTGAATTAGGCAGCCGAGCTTGAGGCCTAAAAATCATAGCAAAGTAATGTCGTTTTGAAATTTTTCAATAAAAGCCCATCGTAATTTTAGGTGAATGATAATGACACCTAATTATAGCTATAGAAATCCAGTTTCATGAACATTATTTTATAGGTCATTTTTTAATGTAAGAATTATTTTTAAATTCACGTTGAGCTGCAACCTTCTATTTTTCAAGTACTTATGGAATCGGTATTTATCAAGCTGTGGATGGTGACTGTATTTAATAAGAAACAAGATTCAATTAGCTGTGGAAACGTTCTTTCTTTGTTCACCCACCGACCTAAGTATCGGCACTTACAATATGAACAGTTGATGCTACTAAGTGTCGAGTTTTAATCAAACCATTATCTTATGCTGTCTCATCTTTCTATATTCAGGTCCGTTTGGTTTTACTTTTTTCTTGGTTGCAATTTTTATCTTTTTAAAATAAAAACAAAATATGCTTACTTGTTAATATTAGTTTAGTTATTAATAATAATTAAATATTAGATAAATTTTCCAAACTTAACTTTATAAAGTAAATAATTTTATTTAATATATAATTTAATACGTAAAAATTAATTTATAAATTATTTTTTATTTTGATATCTAATTTAGATTGAAATTTATACATTTTAGAATATTTAAACTGAAAGTATATTTATTAAATAATTATTAAAGTAAAAAATATTTTATTTCTAAAAATTAAAATTATTAGAAAATTAAAATAAATCAATAATTTTAATTAATAAGTAATATTAAATAATTAAAATAATACATTTAGACTATGTTGTCCATATTGATTCCATCGCTTTTCCATTAATCGGGAATAATGATATTCGTTATTGAATTATTATACACCATCTTTTGTACTACATGACAATTTAGTATATTTTCTTACTAACCAACGAGATATGGTTTGCGAGAGTGATTTAGTACTCTTATCCTTTAACTAAAGATTTCGAGTTTAAATTTGAGTCATAAAAATAGAAATACTTGTTTGGCCAATATTTTACTCTTTACGAGTTGACCCGGTGCGAGCGGGGATTAGTTTGAGTGCAGATGACTTAAAGGCACCTTCCCATGGTTAGAACCCTCTTAAGGCACCTAGTAGGCTAACAAAAAATAATTTCTTACTAACGGTGTTGATAGTAAGACAAACGTATTTTATTATAGTATATAGTATTACAAAATAAAATTTTAAATATATTTATTTTGAAATAATTTAAGATATTTGAAATAATTTAACCTAAAATTAAAAGACTAAGGTGCATTTTGTGGAAACATGCGGGTTCTGTTTTCTGAGTCTTGTTTGGCAAGGGCTGTTAGTCCTTAGGCTGTCAACCCTGGTAACACAAAATGACATCACTTTGTTTTTTTAAAATAAAATTCAAGTCAGTTTGGGCCGATTCATTGCCATTTGTAGAAACATATTTATTATTGTACTATACTAATAATTGAAATGAAAATAATTTGTGGTATATTATTTTGTGATTTAGATGCTTTGTAATTTCATTATATGATTATATATTATGTATTAAACATAATAAATTCAAGAAAATATTAGTGTAAAATTTGTCACTACATGTTTCTAGAAAATATGGGTACTACATAGGGATGAAAATGGACTGATCCCATCAATTTTTTTAAAAAATTAAAATTATAAAATAATATTTTTTTAATTAGATCTGAACTTAGGCTACTCAAGCTTATCCAAAGCTCAACTCCTCTAAGTAAAACAATGTTAAGCCTTGGATAAGTCTAAATTTAGACTTGACCCATAAGTAGACCAATTAAAAACACTTAAATCGAGCTCATGGTTAAGTTCATTGTCATCCCTAATACTACGTTAATATCACTTGAGTTAAAAGTTCTTTTTGTGATATTAACATTCATAAACAAATGAATCTAATTTTGCGCATTTGATCTTCTTAGTTTCAATCCTATTTTTGTCTCAAAACGACGTAATTTTATAATAGAAGTAACAAGTAAAGAAAATCTTATGGCTATAATAGAAGTAACAAGTAAAGAAAATCTTAGCCATAATTTTGTTTAAATATCTTAGGATCTTCCGAATTCCAATTAAAAATTAAACGCTGAGGTCTCTAGAACAATCAAATTACTTAAAATAAGAAGTAAATTGACAAAGTGGTTCAGTTCAGTGTTCATTTTGTTTATGATTGTAAAGATCATGATCGTATCTAATAACTAGTACTAGATTACGATCTTCCTTGAGATATCTCTTATTTGAGAAAAATAGAAAAGCCGAGGCTCCGTTTATATTATATAATATTTGGTCTGTCTTACTCATCGTAGGCATGCATATTTATTTGTCATAATGATGAAGTAAATGCTACATATCTCTCTTTCTCTCTCAATTAGTCATTTGACAATATATATTTTTATTTTTATTGAAATTATTTAGTTACCTTCATAAATATGTAATTTAAAAAATTACTTTTCAGTCACTTTAACTTAATACAATAATATTTTTAATTACTATGTTTTGAATAATGAAAATCAGAAAGAAAAAAAAATGCTTAATAAAATGCAACAATAGAGACTGTTAGAGAGTAAAGACGAAGAGAGAGAGAGAGAGGGAGAGGGGAAACGGTCCTTCTCTAGAGAGTAAAAAAAAATAAAGAGAGAGAGAAAACGAAAATTGTGAATGGCGACGGAGGAGGAGGAGATCCTCCATTTTCATCTTCCCTCCATCTCACGTTCACAGCGATCACATTCTCTTCTTCTTTCTTCTTTCGGTACTCATTCCATATATGTGATGTTTCTATCTCTAGCTATGTGTGCTTTTGTATTGAGATTAATTGCGCGATCAGCGATTTTTGTTAGGGATTGTTCGACGTCGTCGTTTGGTTTTTATATCAAATTCGATTGTTTGATCAGATATGGAAATGATATATTTTTTTTATTAATGTTAGAGTTCTTTTTAGAAATTTTAGTGTTGTAGAGTTAAATGCTTCATCTTTTCTATTTTTCTATTTGTTGTTAAGTTCGTATTTTTAAATGAAACTTAATTGTGTTGTGTTTCTGTTTATTTTGGCAGTTGTTTGAAAGTTTAAATTTGTGTGGTGATGGTAACAAGGAGAAGGTGAAAGTTGTGAGTGCGTTTGTATGTGTGCTAGCAGTAGATGTCTTGTGGAGGAAGTGGGGAAGAGAAGCAATGGAGTTGTGGGAAATCAGGGACAATAAGTTTGCAGAGAGTGAGTTCTATGGTGCGAGATATTGGGGAGCCTTGTCTATCTCAGTCGCCAATAAAGGTTGTTATAGCTGTAAGCCTTTCTCATCTATCCATTTCATATTCATATTTTTTTACTTTTTGATCTTGTTCTTCGATCCAATCTTTTTGTAGTAATTGTTGTTATTGTTTGTTACCCCAACTTTTTGGTCCTGATGGTAATTGGTTAATCTATTAATCTCCTTGAATGATTATTGTTACATAGATTGGATGGCTTATGGCTTAAGTTGATGGTAAGTTTAATGGATAGCCCACTTAGTCTATCAAATAAATGAACTCGCTTGTGTCTGTGTATGTATCAGAATCAAAGTGAGAACAGACAGGAAAAGTAGATATGCAATCCAGCATTGCCATAAAGTGTTGAATAAAATTACTAATGAAACTATCTTAGAAGTTCTCTATCATCCACAGCTGTTGAGCTCAGTCCATAGTTCTGTGTCATTTTCTGTAGATAAGGTATCAACTTTCACACCCTCAGGATGGTGGACTCCAAATGACATAGAAAAGCTAATTAATTGATGTTAGTCAGTGATTCTAAGTTGTTTGCTTATTTGCAAGTACCAAAGATCTGAATGGAGAAAATCATATTGTTCTTCCTGTTTTACAACTGGAGTATAGAGATATTAAGAATAATTCACATTCTCTTGCATATTGTGAATTCCTATATTAGTTTATAAAATTTGAGAGAACTGTGAGAAGGTTTGGCTTGTTGAATTTAGATGGAGCTCTTTGTACATTTAAGTTTTCTTTCAGTTGTCAGTGTATTAAAATTTTGCCTGAGATTCCTTGTTCTCATTGGTGCAGTTAAGCAGAATGCTTAAGCCAGACAAGTGGCAGGCAACTTTCAATAGTGATGGGAAGGTGTCTGGCTTTCATAAAGCACTCAAGTTGATTGTTTTGGGGGTATGCTATTTCATTATTTCCATGAGTAACGTGCCTAAGTGACACTCCATCTCTCTCTCTCTTGTTCTAGTGCACAATTGATATTCTTGAGATCTTTTGTGGTTAGAAAATCTATGGGTAAAAGATAGTATGCCCTTTCTAGTTTATAATTTACAGGTTGATTTATATATTGGATCTGTTTGTTCCATTTCCATCCAATCTACATTATTGTCAGGGAACATATACTTACTTCAAGAGGGGAAAATGAAAGCATATCTTTGTGTTTGCATATTCTAAATTTAATCATTGGTAGTTTGTGCGCATTTTTGCTGCTTTTGAGGTTATTCACATGTCTTCACCATAGGTACGCTAGTAACTAATCGTAACTGGTGCTGGTGCTATATACTTTGGAAGCTTGATAGGTTATTGGAGTAGTTACAACAAATTGTCGGTTGATATAAGAGATGAAAAGATGTATATATACCATGCTTTAAGTTGTCAAGCACAGTTCACAACCTCTCTCTGTATCTCTCTCACATACACACATACATTATCTTCGTTTTGTCCCTATCTTACAATGAATAAGTGATTGGTAGCCTTGTAAGATTCATTTTTCTTGTTTATTGCTTGTCCTGAATGAAATTTTCTTCCAACCAATCCAATTAAAACTCTCTTAAACTTCCATGTGAAGTGTTTCTGATTTTCTTTTTCATGTGTGAAGATTTTATTTGCTTTCTGGCAGGGTGTGGATCCGTCTATTAGGCCTGAAGTTTGGGAATTTTTGCTTGGTTGTTATAAACTGACAAGCACTGCTGAATATCGAAGGCAATTGAGGACAGCCCGGAGGTATAAAATTCTAAAGCCATTGGCTTTACTTTTAATTTTTCTCCTTTTGTGGAATTGTATTGGTGTACTTCCGATTCTGAAATATAACTAATGGAATCATGCAGTTACTCTGATGAAGTTTTATGATGCTATTTTGTTTTATTGGAATATGAGATGGGCTTGGTTCACTGAATTATTTGCATTGTCCAGCATTCAGTTCATTCCTTTTGGCCTCATGCATCTTGTGACAAAGCATGGTGATTATTGGTAAAATTAGAAAATGAAAGAAGAGACAATGTTACATGGTAGACAGCTAGATATGGCCAGAAATTAGCATTTCTTTTGTTCATAGTTTTGAGTTTTCTCTTATGTATAGCGATAGTAGTTGTTCAGAAGACTCCTAGTTTGTGGTCATTTAGATTGGTGCACCTTCTTACAGTTATTTAGCTTACATTTCTCATAGTAAAGTTTCACACTTTTGATTGATGAAATCCATCCAGAATTTTTGATTGATGAGATCTAAGCAACGACTGTTTTGCAGCTTGTTTCTTGGTTGAGTGACTTCAATCTCATAGGCTTTTTTTTTTTTTCCCTCCCTCTCTGACTCTCTCGCTCTCCTGCTGCTTTAATTCTACTAGAGATTTATAACGTCATTTGTTTTTAGCTGTTTCTTCTTTTCATCTTTGTTATTGTGGAGTTGCCTGGATACAGGGAAAACCAAGGAGGAAGTGTTCTATTTATGTTGATTTTCTTGAACAAGAACTTTTGGAATAAGTACTGGTGCTTTATCTGTTGAAGATTTGTCTCTTTTGAATATAATCAGATAACACTTTATAAGGTTGCATCCAGCTATAGAAGTCTTGGGCACAAAAACAAATCTTAGTCGTATTTTTTGCATCTCCTTCGGGGTTGCCCTAGTCTTTTCTGAAATTATTGGAGTGTGGAGTTGCATAGTGTTTTTTTAGTTAAATGGTTCAGTGCTGGTCATGAAGTGTGAGGCTATGGAGTTAGATCGTGTTGCTGAAAATTTAGGAAAAAAGACTTGTTGCGGATGAAAGAGGACATAATGGCCCTGTGTGACATTTTACTCTTGCACTCTTTCCGTTTCTCTTTTCTATTTATCTTTTTTCTTATTTTAATTTGTACTGGGTTACAGAAAATGGCTTATTTCCACATGACAAGGCAGTGTATGGAGGCGTTGTTTCATATCTCATTCTGAGTGTGTCACTAAGCCATCTGGCCATAAAAGACTTGGTTTCTTCACAAGTTACCATGATTTTTAAAAAAAGTTTTATTACTCAATTTTACTGGGAAGTGTCACTGGAAACGTCTTGACAATTATGCACAATATATATGTTTGTGCAGATCTTGTGCATGTAGTGTGTGTTTTTAGCTGTCATTTGTATTTGTATAATTTATGATTTGAGATCCAGTAGTTGGCATCTAAATGTGATGTTTTTCTTCAATGGAGCACCTCTTTTTGAGTGGTTAAGCAAGTTAATTGAATCATTTGCCAGTTAGAACTTCTTTTTTCCTTTTTAATACTTTAGAACTTCTGTTTTCCTTTTTAATACTTCTGAAATTCTTTACTTAATGTCTTTACTTTGTAAAACCTTTCATGCAGGGAACGGTACAAGGACCTTATTAGGCAATGTCAGGTGATGCATTCAAGCGTAGGAACTGGTGAACTTGCATTTGTTGTGGGGTCCAAAGTTATGGATATGCGGACATCATCCAAAGATGATGGAAAGGGGGAAGCTAAAGCTGAAAGCATAATCAGTCCTAGTGATTCTACTCATATTACTAACACGGTAGAGAACTATAACAATTGGAGTAATAACTGTATGGGCACATTATATGAATGTGAAAGGGATAGCTCTAGTGATTCTGCTGAGCTCGCCTATGTGAGAGAGAGCACAGATAGCACAACATTTGACAGTTACTTTATTCCTGAGCCTGGTCCATTCAGCAGTAATTCACCTAGAAGAGAAGATGCTGATGGATTACGATATGATGTAGAGAGTTATTTTGATTTTCCTGCTTTACCTGTTACGAATTTGTTTGACAACAGAGGAGAAGAATATAATGGAGAGTTAGGGGACAAACTTTCTACCCAACGAAAATTAAGATTTGAAGATGACAGAATGCACAGTTTTGAAATTAATAACAACATAGAACTAATTATGGAATCCAATGGTTCTACATATAACAGTGTTCAACGTGCAACTCGTCATAGTAACACTGAAATCGAAATGGTTCAATTTGATGACCATGGACGTGCATCTTGTTCCTACAATATAGAGAAAGAGATAATGAATGGATTTAGAACATCAAATGTGCCACAAACGTCATTCTTACCTACAAGAGCAACAACTTCTCAAGGTGTGGTCACTCATGATGATAGAGTATCTGAATGGCTTTGGACTCTGCACCGCATAGGTAACTTATTTTTGCACTATTTGATCCTGGCATAAAGGTGATGAATCTACTTAATGAACTTTGTTTCTGACTTGTGAGCTGATGTCAACTTTTCTCTTCAGTTGTTGATGTTGTGAGAACAGATACTCATCTTGAGTTCTATGAAGATCAGAGAAATTTAGCAAGGATGTCTGACATCCTTGCTGTTTATGCATGGGTGGATCCTGCAACAGGTTATTGCCAAGGTTGTAATGCACCTCCTTTTGTGGTCAAGTTCTACAGTTAGTTGATGGAAAGTTGAAGTATGGATCTAAAGCTGTGAACTTATGGTCTATTTGTTTGATTATCTGATATTAGGAATGAGCGACTTGCTGTCTCCTTTTGTTGTTCTGTTTGAGGATAATGCTGATGCATTTTGGTGCTTCGAAATGCTTCTGAGGAGAATGGTACTACTAGACTTGTGAAACATGTTTGGTCAAAATGCTTCATTTTCCTCTCTCAAATATTTTTTTTTTTGCTCTTCTCCAGCGGGAGAATTTTCAGATGGAAGGACCAACTGGGGTAATGAAGCAGTTGCAAGCATTGTGGCACATTTTGGAACTAACAGACAGGGAAATGTTTGCACACTTGTTGCGTATTGGTGCTGAGAGCCTTCATTTTGCTTTCCGGATGCTGATGGTCCTCTTCCGTCGGGAGTTATCTTTCACTGAGGTTCTTCAAATGTGGGAAGTATGTGTTTCTTGTAGGTTTCTTTTGCATGGAATAGATGAACTGCATTTACTTCTATGTCATGGAACACAAGGAATACACGATGACAAAATACTCAAAGTGGTAACCTATTAGGCAGCTTTCTTAAAAAAAATAAATAAAGAAAAGTAATGCCTATGTCCTTTTGCACATGGCTATTGTTCTTCTTTCGAGCCTGGCAAGACTGTAGGGATAGTCTTCAATATTAATTTCTCTCTCTTTTGAACATTATTTTAGATTCATATACATGTGATTTGCTTAATCTAGTTACTTCCCTTTCTTCGTGACTTTGGGGGAAATTGTTTGTCCTCCATCATTTTGGACATCAATCTATTTTGTTGAAAATGGATAAAATAGAAGAACCCTAATTTGCCTAATGTGTTACTGGCCTTCTATATGCTATATGAAGGTTCTTGGTTTGACATCTTTGCATGCATTCCTGCATAATATGCATTCCGCTGGCTATTTATTGCTTTACACCAGGATTTGCTACTTGTGAATTATTGAATCGATGGACCAATGTTTTTCTTTTTAATGTTTATCGAGATCAAACAAATTTAAAATTGCTATTACACAACCAACATATGAGCTTTTAAGTATAACTTGCTAGTAATTTGTCTCCACTGTTGAAGTAGGCGTATAGTTTAAGCCTCAGTTGAAAAGCAATACACATGCTTGATATGTATGTGTGACCTCTTTCATCATAAGTTATGAAGTGCCTACTTAATCTAATCAATTTACTGCAGATGATGTGGGCAATTGATTTTGATGAATCTACAGCTGGTGATTTAGAGGAGAATTGTCTGGAGGCTCTGATGGTACATTTACCAACAGATTCAGGAGGGGAAATGAAAGAAGAATTTGTAGAAATTGGCAATGGTACTGTAAAGGATGATTCACATACAAAAAACGGACAGGTTGAGAGCTCTACTTCTGACCACTTGGGAATGAAGACAGAATCTTCCCATCATTTTTGTGGTCTCACAAGAAATTTTTGGTTGAAAAGTGGCCGCATTCAAATTAGCAATGTGGTATCTTCAACTAAGAATGGAGATGATGAGCTGCCAGTATTCTGTGTTGCAGCAATTCTTATCATTAACCGTCATAAAATTATCAGAGAAACACATTCAATTGATGATATGATCAAGGCAGGTGTCTGACGTTGAGGTTCTTTTTGCACTAGATATGGCACAATTGACTGGTGCATGATAATCACTCTTCATCATTGCTCTTTTCTTTGTTCTGATAAAATTAGAACAATACAGAGAAGATTTCTCTTCTCTTTGTTGTAGTCATGTATCTAGTCTCTCCCAGTTTTCATTGAGATTGCAAGTTTTTCATCAAGATTTTTGTTCTCCTTCTTAAGTCTAACTTTTTTAAATGTGCGGTATGACATTTTTGAGTGTATGAGATTGCGGGGTAAATGTAGGAATAGGTGCTAAAACAAGAGTCTGATTCACACCTGTGATGTACAGTTATATGTTAAATTTTATTTCACCTATGAAAAATGTATGAATCCTTGCTGTATCTTAAAACCTTGGTTCATAGTTGGATCCTCCATACTGAATACTTCTCATTGTGTACTGTCAAGATTATGTACTTCAAGCTTGTCCTCTATTTAACAGTCAAACTCATAACACAGGTTTTCAATGATAAGATGCTAAAGATTCATGTCAAACGGTGCATACGCATGGCTGTCAAACTACGGAAGAAGTACCTTTACAAAGTGAGGTTTTTTTTAATAGTTACCTAATGATTGTGCTAAAGCAGCTCTTTTAACCTTTCTTCTTTTGTTTACTTCATAGGGTTGTATTGTCATCTTATTTTTCATGCTCTGCTCACTATGAGGTGATTTTTTTTTTCTCTTGCTGAGGCAGCTAATCAAAAGCAAAAGCCCATCTCAGAAGGGTGAATAACCTTCTGTGTACAGTTGCTATCAGAGGCAGAACTCTGGCATTCTGAGTTGGTATTTATGTTCGGAGACGTCAAGTTAAGAGTTTGGCTGGACAGAGTTTTCTTGTGTGAATTTTTGAGGATGGAGTTGTTAAAAGATTAGAAATGTTGCTGGTCGAAGACTTTGTTCAGTTCTTGTTCTTCCTTTATCTCCTTAATCTTTAGTGAGGTAACTCCTGTTCTTTTGTTATTTATTGCACCTACTATTGCCTGATGTGATGAAAGTTTCAAGTCACATATACTTCATTGTTAGCCACTGTCACTTGTATCCTTTTAGTAGTGTGTATCTATTCAATTCAATTTCTTCTGGTTGGTCATGAGTCAAATTTTACTCTTGGGATACCACTCTTGCATGATATTGGGTCAAAGGATGAATGAAAATGATAAGGTGAAACCTTCTGGTTAACGGGAGCTGTAATGAATGCAAGAATGTCTTTGGTATCAGGATCAGTCGTCAGTATAATATTTTGGGTTTCATTAGGGCCATCATTGGTACTGAGAAGAACAGTAGTCCATTTATTTTAAGAAGCTTTGCCATGAGGTCAAGAATTATTCTCCTCATTCCTGTCTATTATTGGCGTGATGCTACGTTGAAATCAGATCATCCGCATATAAAAAAAACATGTTTTTTTGAATTTGAATATCATTTCTGGCGTGCAATTTCCTGAATACTATCTTTTTGTCTTTGATTTTTCTTTTTTGCAGTAGTTCGGTAGGGATTGGGCAGGATATATGCTATGTTGGGTTTATAATGTAAAATGTGCTGGTCACGGTTGACTAAAGTAAACTTCATATTTGTATGAATTTTACTCACTTGAACTAATTAAAATGTTATAAGTTTATCTAAGAAAATAAAATTTATTGCTTTATTCATCTGAAAGGAATTTTGACATTTCCAACCAAGTTAATTTAAATTTGTATCGTTTATTAAACGAAGCTTGACTACGTTGTAAATTGCTCCAGCATTCTTGATGAATGTGGCTGATTCGTTCAATTGGAACAATTCATATTATTTTATTTAGCGATAGCATGTATATGAGTGGATGTCTGAGTGTACCACCCCCCCTTCCTCCCCTTTTTTTCTTTTTGCTTTTATCTTACAGTTATTTCCTTCCTTTTGACCCAGTAGAAAGGAATGGATGACACGAACTTCTTCCTGAAGCAAACTGGTCCAGGTTATTGAGCTACTCACAGGTTAGGAAAATACAATTCATCTTTTTCACATACTAAATTTCATTGTACTTTCATTGTACTATACATTTAGAGTGAATAGTGTATTGACAATTTTGATCTAACTTCCTCATCTTCATATGAAGTTCAAGAGAACATGGTATTTTTGAGAGTTGGCCAATAAATCCACGTTGTTCCAAATGTTTGACATAATCTGAGCAACATATATGTAATCTTTATTTTCAATCGGAATGTTATTATTGGTAATTTGTTCCTCTATTCCCAGAAGAAAACAATGCCTTGTAACTTTAGCATAGCCAATACGTTTATGACAAATCCACCCTTTCAAGGTGTAATGACTATTAGGATTTATAAGGATTGTTCTTATTAGTGTATCTGCAATGCCGCCGGATTTCTCCAGCTTTTCCTGTTAAAACATCGATGTTCCCCATTCTACTCACTGATAGAGCAAAAGACCTCCGGAAGTCCTCGAAACCATCAGCCCCATCCGCAAATTCATTGACAATTTGTATTGTGTCTTTATTATATAACAACTGCTGATCAATGGCGAGAACAGATTTGTGGGATTTTACCCTATTGAAGTAAGTCCCCACGAATCTGTATGTGGAACCAGAATCCGGATTGAGGGAAACCACTGGGTCAGTTTGGTTATTTCTGGTTCTGGGTGGACATTGTTTTCTCAATTTAGCTGCGAATTCTGGGTTCATGGTCGGGTCTGGTTTTGTTGTGTAGTTGAAATTGTACAAGCGGTCCTCCACATAAGAACAGTGCGTAGTGCCCATCGAGTGTGCCCCTGATATACATGTGAATCCCTCTTCTTTAGAAGATGCATTATTTTTCATTGTTAGCTTGGTAAAGCTATAGGATTGACGAATTTACAAAGGAGAGACTGCACTCTAATGGGAGAGTACTAAAGATATGCTATGAGTCGTTAACGTGCATAACGATGCTTGAAGTTACCTTATTTGACCTTGGGGGAGTTTTGTGGTTGAATAGATGGAAGCATAAAGACACTTTATATTGATTCTAGAGTAAACTATGGATTCAAATACGAATTGAAAGTTGTACTGTAAACAGTAGAAGAGGATTCTTACCAAGCAGCGTTGCCAAATCCAACACATCCAAGCCTCTTGATTGGAAGTAAGACAATGCTTGCTCCCAAGATATGGATGGTGATGGCAAGTCCACTGACGCTACACTTGAACTCATGCCGTCTCTTCTTCCTGTAAGTACTGGATAAGAGGGTGCACCTGCCTGCTTATACGGTTAACTAGCCATTATTAACAACCATAGTTTCTTATTACAAACATCTCTTTTCTATTTGTTTTTAGTTAACAGATCAGTGAGGGTTCCTAGTAATATATATTGAGGAATGGTTATAAGATTGCTTACCAAATGAACGGCGTCCCTGGTGGCGAGATTGAGAATGTCAGCACATGAGACTACGCCAGGACATCGATATTCAAGAACCGTTTTGATCTTGTCGATTATTTCGAAGCCTCCAAGCCCGCTATTTTGCTTTGCATTTTTCTCCGAGTCTGGTCCATCGAGTAAAATTGATGCATCACAACCCTGAATTTTCGTCAACGGTCAGTTGAAAGTGATGGTGTTGGTGTTTGCTATGTACCATGAGACGAGAGGCGCTTCTATTATCTTATCATTAACACTTCAATTTTTGTTGGGTTAAACTGAATGTACTTGCAAGAACTAGAAACTAGAAGCTCGAAATCTTAAAATGTACTTACAGTCACAAAGCAATCCGAATAGAGCAACCGGAGGAACTTGGCAGGGAGTGTTTTGTCTTTCATGTAGTATATCTTAACTTGGTGCCTAACGAACTCCTCTGCATAGCGACACGTAGAACTGCGTCGGTAGTAGTGCCATTTCAACTTCACCGGCGGTTGCAGCGTCACGGCAGCATTCACATAATAGTTTGCTATACACAAACCTAATGCAAGAGCCAATAACTGGAAGAGCAACACAGTCGCTTCTGTTCTCATCATCATTTTCTTATCACTCTGTATTTGATGTATGTGCTTCTCTGAAGTGCACTAACCTTGTGTATAGCTATGGCTTTGATACAACATGAAAAGGATGGCTAAGATTTGATCTTTTATAGACTAACGATCTGGGTTTCTCAAACGTGGCAAAGGAAGTATGCCAACTTGGTTGAATTATATTCTTCATAAGTATGTTATTCTTAAGTCTGTTGTTTCAGTATTTAACTAAGCACCGTGTGAAGGCAGATTTCACATGGACCTAGGTGACATTGTTTATGATTTTAAGCCAACGTCGGTAGCAAGGAACACTATCATGCATGTGAGACTTACCTTGGATTTAGGGTTCTTCAATTTTGCAATGCAAAAATTTTGTGATCCAACAATTTTAAGCTTTTACGAAGTCATTTAATATCCCTATAATTGTTTTGTTATGATTGGCTGTTGTGGGATTTTTGGGTACTCGATAGCCTACCTAAACATTGTTTTAAAATTTCAAAGTGACCGTCCTCACCAATACGATACATTATAAGATTGAGTTGCATGTAACAACCAAGAAAAGAGTGCATTGATGTTAATTTGGAGCATTTATGCGTTTAGTTACATGGACTAAATAGCACCCCGAATCATATATATATGGTATGACCATCCGATCTGGATTCTCTGCTACAATCAAGCTTTTCAAAAAGTGATTTTGTGTAGTATTACTTATTACGCATATATCAACAAGTTGGGGTTGGAGTAGGGCATTGTTTATTGATATCTAAAGCTACCTTAGCAATTTTGAGTATAGTCTACGTGTCAAATGTCAATCCACGAAAAGGCAACTAAATTTGGTTGTTGCCAAGTTGGTACGTGAGTATAGCTGAAGGTACTTTGTCATTTGGATTATAAAGGTATACAACTGCTCACAAGTGATCTCACGTAGAGTGACGACCAAATATATCGAATTAGTTTAACACAATTATTTTGTGATCGATATTGCTATAGTATAATTATAATAGTGAGTTCTATTAAAATAATTTTGCTGCAATTTGATATATATTTTTCGAATTTTTAGTATCATAAAAGATTTTTTAAATAATTTAAAAAAATAAAATCCGTAGACATCTTTGTCTTTTTAAATAAAGCAATATCGCAACATATGTAAAGTAAGTAGACACAGTTTCTTGATTTTGAATAGAACAGTGACGAAGTAATTCCTTGAACATGCAAACGGGTTGGCTTCCTGCGGCCAACGACCGACCTTTTTGTCAGGGGCATTTTTGTCATTGTTACTATTTTTTCGTTCTGTCCACTGCAACCAAACACATTTTGTCCTCGAGACGGAGACAGAAATTTCTATTCTGTCTACCACAATCAAACACTTTACTGTCTCCAGTTTTTGTTCCGTTCCGTTCTGTTCCGTTCCGTCTACAGATATCGAAGGCAGGAACCAAACGCAGCGTTAGTGTCATTTGTCATGTTCACCACTTCATGTTACTATTAGACCATCTACCATTATCAGCTGTTTCGTTGAGTGATCATCAAATGAATACAATATTTTCTATATATGTACATATTAACTTAATAAAAGGCTCACTACAGATAATATTAATTAATTGTACCATTCTGGTAATCTACTACGTAATCGGAATAATGAATAACAAAAAATAAAAGTTTCAGTATCTAGTTATAGCCTAGGGTTGTTTGGGCCAAAAATGGAAGACAATTGGCTGAGACTGAAGAAGAAAGAATTCATCTTTTCCAACGCCAAACTTGGTTTGATTCTTGATAAAATGTTGTGGCTGAATCATATGGAAAATTACTTAGGAACACATAAAAGCAAAATGATTATGAATGATGTGGTTTGATGTGAATCCAAGGAGATGCCTGTGCGAAGAAAACCGTTTAACTACTAAATAAAACAGCCCCAAGTATTGCATCGTGTTGCAGGCGGATGACTGTTGAGTTCTTCTAATTCTCTGCAATCATGGCTACAATTACCTCTTAATTAATTCTGTGGAGTTTCTTTTCCTTTATTTTTGGTTCATTTCATTTTTAGACAGAGGTCTAAACAGTGATTTAGGGAAGAATCCTACTTTTCTTTTTCTTTTGTTTTCGACAAAAGACTCTAATGTTTTTAATAAACCTTTGCTTGGGCTTCTTTTTTGTACATGCTTGAGCAAACTTGAATAGGTGCCAGAGATACTGTTATAGTATTAAGTTTGAGGTGCCAGAGATACTGTTATAGTATTAAGTTTGAGGTTAGCCAACTCTCAAGAAAATGCCCTGTAAGTGTGATCAATTCTACCCTATTGATCTAGCAAAAACCAAACCTTAAGAAAGTAAGGAAAATAACATTACTAAGGGACAAAAGGGTTGTCTTTTAAAATGAATTAAGTTCCCACCACCTAGGAAGGAAGAACAAAGTCTGGAGGAATCTTTTAGTGGACAATGTTATATGAAGCTTCAAAAAAGGAGACAAATAACGTTATTAAATAAGAAAAATAGGATATTGCAAAATATTTGAAATACTAGATACGTAAACATACAGCACATGGTCTACAGGGATGATACACATATATAAAGACTTCCCAACAGACATCAACATTCAAATGATAAGGTCCCTAATAGTTTAGACAGTTACAATCACTTTCGACAGTTAATATGTTAACTGTCTAAATAATACAACAACACACATATCTTACAATCGGCTATCTCTTGCAAGACAAAGACCGGGTGTCCTTACACCATGCCTATATTCATGTAACCAACTAGATTCAGCCACATCACCGTTACGAAGAACCATGCAACTACTGTCTATACACCATCTGAAAGCTTTCCACCAACGTAGCTCTACTTCCCATCATATAATTAGTAAATAATAATTATTTCCAACCATAATGGCTTATGGTTTGATGATTACATATCATCAAAGGAGCCTTACAACTTGCCACAACATGCCACCTTCATGTTGCCAAAGTTATACAACTGTGATGTTTACCGAATATCGAAAAGAGGGTCTTACAAACCTCCCCCACTAAAAGAAAGTCGAAGTCCTTGTTGACAATCGAAATGTCAAATCTGTCCAACATGTTTGTCCTTGGCTACTTGCTCCCAAAGCTAACCAATATCTCACTGTTTGCCCTGTAAATGTTTAAAACAACATATTGGGTAAATGTATACCAAAATGACACACACTTGCATGTCATTTCGTTAATAATTTGGAGTGGCAATTCCCACTACCAACTTGTAAATTTCAATGGACAACAAACCCCTTTACTACAATTTGGACCCATCAAGATGGGACTACAAGTCCATTTGCAACCCCTTATCACCACCGAAGGAAGCTTATACGAGTCCCTCTTGACTCCCTTCGATGTATAGCTATCATAATTACTCGTCAATGGTCCTAGAAGTCCCACTTCTAGGTGCTTTTTCTACCACCAATGGATTGACGATTGCCACTTCGTTTCTTCGGACACTCCCTTGCATAATGCGGTCCATTGTAAATAAAACAAGTAACAATTCATTAAGCAAAATTTTGAGTAGTTTGCATGTTTTTACTTTTCTTATTTTGCCTCACGAATTTTTCTCCACTTGCTTTACCATTCCCATTACCATTGGAAACTTTTTCCTTTTTTTTATTCGGTCATATATCCACCAACCGTTTAGTCCCTGCAATGGCACTTGGGAGGTCTTGAACTCCTTGCCTCTGTAGTTCAATTTGTGCTCAAGTTTGGCATCCTGACAGAAAATTGAAGAACTTATCTTCTTCCGTCATGTTCTTAATGTCCAACATCAACGAACTGAAATCTTTGACATAATTTCGAATTGAACCATCCTGTTTCAACATCTGCAAACTCTCTCGTGCCACCCACGAAGTGTTACAAGGCAAAAATTGCTCCTTCAACTCGTGAACAAATGTCTCCCATGTATCGATTCTAGGATGTCCAACAATCAAATTACCGTCAAGTCTCCTGCGCCACCATAATTTCGAATCTCTAGCCAAATACATATTGGCCAAACAAATTTTGTCACATGCTGGTAACCTAGCTACTTCAAAATATTGCTGCAAATCACAAATGAAAATTTCCAGAAATTTAACATCTCTTAGCCCATCAAAATGCTTAGGATCCAGGACTTTTAACTATGTCCATGTGCCACCACCATCCATAGCATCATGGTTCCTAATGAGAGCCAAAGCATCCTCTAAAACGCCCATTCTTTTGTTTGCTTCTGCTGATATTGTATCCATTCTATAATGAAATGCTTGAATTGCCTCCTCCAAGTGATCCAAATGATCAAACAAATTTTGTGTTTTATCTTTTGGAATGGCCGCCATGCCATGCTCTAACCTATCCAACCTTTCTTTAATTATGTCAAGATTATGGTTTGCTACCATTGCCACCAACATAATCTTCCAAGTGAGGAAATAAGCCAGAAATTACCAAACTTAGGCTCTGATACCAAGTTGTTATAGGGTTAAGTTTAAGGTTAGCCAACTCTCAAGAAAATGTCCTGTAAGTGTGATCAATTCTACCCAATTGATCCAGCAAAAACCACACCTTAAGGAAGTAACAAAAATAACATTACTAAGGGACAAAAGGGTTATCTTTTAAAATGAATTAAGTTCCCACCATCTAGGAAAGAAGAACAACGCCTGAGGAATCTTTTAGTGGACAATGTTATATGAAGCTTTTAAAAAAGGGACAAATAACCTGAATAACGTTATTAAATAAGCCAATAGGATATTGCACAATATTTGAAGTATTAGATACATAAACATACAACACATGGTCTAGAGGGATGATACACATATATAAAGACTTCCCAACAAACAACAACATTCAAATGATAGGGTCCCTAACAGTTGGCACAGTTTGGACAGTTACAACCACTTTGGATAGTTATTATGTTAACTATCTAAGTAATAAAACAACACACACACATTACAATCGGCTATCCTATGCAAGAAAAAGGCTAGGTGTCTGTACACCATGCCAATATTCATGCAACCAACCAGATTCAACCACGTCACCATTATGAAGAACCATGCAACCACCGTCCATATACCATCTGAAAGCTATCCACCAACGTAGCTCCACTTCCCAGCAAATAATTATTATATAATAATTATTTCCAACCATAATAGCATATAGTTTGATGATCACATAGCACCAAAGGAGCCTTACAACTTGCCACAATATGCCACTTTCATGTTGCCAAAGTTGCGTAATTGTGATGTTTACCGAACATTGAAAAGAGGGTCCACAGATACCATATCAACATGTTAGTCGTGAATAAGAATAAAAAATATACCAAACATTAAAAACAACATTTATGAATAAAAGCTGAAGAAAGAATAAAATAAGCTAGCCCCGACAAGGGCACTTTCCTAGGGCCTACTCTTGACCTGTCCTTATTTTGCTTCATTTGATTCTTTATAAGGAACTAGGATTTAAAAAGAAACTAGGAAGATGCAATGTTATATAGGCTGAATTGTGGGCAATCCTAATCGGCATGCAACTAACATGGGATTTTGGAATCAGAAAGGTGCTTATTGAGTCAGATTGTCTAGAAGCAATCAATCAATTAAATCAAGAGGGTTCAGCCAATGAACTCACCGGTCTTTGGCCATTAGCAACAAGAATCTTGAACAATTGTAGATGCTACTGGGAAATCTCCTTCAATTACTGCAACAGGCGGGCAAACTCAATCACTGATTCAATGGTGAAACAAGCCCTCGGGAATGACCATTTCTCCACCAACTTGTTCGACCGTCCACCTCAAGAAGTCTACCTTGCCTTAAAGGATGAAAAATCGAACATGCATCCTACCGCCTCCACTGTCGAA
>JANZXP010000001.1:20270054-20303242 GCA_027576715.1 Erythroxylum flavicans
TCTTATATTATTTTTATTTCCACAACTATTCTTTCCTTGGATTATAACTAACTAAATTAACTGGGCATTATTACTGCGCATCGCGCAGTAATACTCTGCTAGTAGGATTATATGCAATGTTCTTCAATTTTTGGTGTCACATCTTACCAATTTGGACTTTTAATAGTAGAAATATCTACAAGTATACATGTTCTACTCATATATATTATAATTCTAAGTTTTATATAATGAGCAGAAATATCTGTAAGTATACGAGTCTTTCTGTATGTGTGTGTATACTGCAAATTATAGTTTAAGAATTGACAAGAGATTTATGTTTCATTTACCTTTTGAGTTGTATAAGTTAGCTCAAGGTTTATGATTAACGATTTTGATGATAACTGTATAACATTTCAAAATTCAAATTGAATTTATTTCCTTATATAGACAATGATATAATTCTTAAAAGGAAATAATATCATAAAATAATTGCTTTCTTTTCTGTAAGAATCTTCTTTGTAAACTTACCTTTTTAGAAATGATTTCATGACATCCAGAAAGATCATACTAATTCAAATAATCAGCTCTGGAAGCCTTTATAGAATGTTCTTCTTAACGTCTAAATATCAAAGATTTCAACAGAGATGATTTCGAAGATTAAGCAATGGCTAGTTGAAAAAATTGTCTACTTAAAGAAGAGCCACTGTACTTGCAAAAAAATACATGAGACTTGCGAAATATCTTAGACAATCAATATTCTTAAAAGTTATATCAAACTCTTTATGCTTTAGAAAGTAATATCACTCTATTAAGAGAGACTATTAAATTCTTCATATATTTCTTGTTGAGAGCTTGTAGAGGCTAGCAAAATACTACTAGTGTAAAAGGTTGAAGAATCTTGAAAAATATACACTTGTAAGCTTGAAGAGGCTTATTAAATTACTACTTGGTTTTTATAGTAAAATACTCAAGTTGGGTACTTAAGGACTGGAGGTAGACTTCATTATAAACCGAACCAGTCTAAATCTACTATGTCATTTTCTCCCTCTTCCTTACTTTTAAATTTCAACATTATAATTTTTCAAGAGGTTCTTTCAGTTTTTCAATAGGCTCCTTCTGCTTTTATATCGCAAAAGGTTTCTTTCAAAAGTTAACAGGCTCTTATCGATTAAACATGCTCCTTTCTTTTTAACCGCTAGTAAGTTCCTATCGATTAAAAATGCTCCTTTTGATTAATTGACTCCTTTCTATTTGAGCATGAACAAGATCTTTTCGAAAAGTTTATAGAACTCTTTTATTTATAAATTTATTTTGTTTAAGCATAATCTAATTGATTTGAAAGTATCTTAAATTTTTTTTACACGCAATTCACCTCCCTCTTGAGTGTGTTTGCTTTATCAATATATAATTGATGTTATTATTTCTCAACATATTATAGTTGCAAAAATGGGGTACATTATCATAAAAATTCAAGGAGAAGGTTATAGTTGTGTTAAGTTTCTACTAAGCATAATTCTTTTTGTTAATATTAAAAAATTAACAAAAATATTTGATTATGTAATTTGTTCTTGTGCTTATGAGATAGAAATTGTAGGTTTTTCATGTGATATAATGTTTTATTTTATGATAGGACTCTAATTGTCATATAAAGATTTATAAATGAAATTGTAATGTTGAAGAATGAAGCTAAAAATAAAAAAGAAAAAGTTTCGAAGACAAGTGATTCTTTTGCTAGTAAAGACCTTATTGTTAGGTTGAATTTTAATAAAAAAGAGAATGAAGCTTGATATTGAAACTTTTGTAAAGGAGAAGAAAGCGTTAAGGTTGATATTTATGAAGTTTGTGTTAACTTTTATCATTATTGTGATTGCTATTGTAATTCATCATATATGTAAGAGTAATGGAATTCAAAGTTAGATGAATTGTATGTTTAATGAGTACTTTATAAGTGAAAAAATTGTTCTTTTAAATATGTAATATTTTTATTTGATAAAAAGTTTATTATGATGTGAATAAAAGCTTTTAGTTGTTTAATAAATTTATTGCATTTTATGTGTTAAGTTTTATTTAGTCATTCTATACATTTTTAAACAAGTACCATTAACACGTATGTAAAAAACACTTAAATTTTGATTACCATCTAAGGATTGATAGTTTGACACTCCTTTCTATCAATTCAAATTGTCATTGTACATGAAATAATTTTAATCCATCCATAAAGGACAAGCTTATTCGCAAACATTAAAATTGAGTTTTAGTATATATCTATATATTATAAGCATATTTTTCATGCAAAAACAAAAACATAATGCTTTGTAATGATTAATTAGATGTTGTCTACATATATAGTTAACAAGCTAGTTGTTGAGAAGATGATTCATCTACTTACAATGGATGCAGTATCTTTTTTAATTTTTAAGGCTCACTCTTGACCTTCTTCCTTACCTTTTTGGACCTTCTAAACATAACTCTCTTAGTTGTATAATGAATTTCTTCATGTTCATTAGCAGTTCAGAAAACTGAACCTTTTATATGATGAAAAATACTCTTACACTTTGTTAAATGCATCATTCATATAACAACTATGCACAATTGCCTTCATCTTCTGTTTAAAATGGTGTATAGCACTAATCATATGTTTGCAATAGTAAGTTTGCTCCCCAAGCTTTACAATATGCTTTGAATCACCCATTGATATTTCGTAAGCATCATCTTCATTCCATATGATCGTTTATTACATTACTTCCTTTTTTATCTTTTCAATCTTTTTTACTATCTCTAGAACAATATTGCTTTTTCAAGACTATATATATTCCCTTTTTTTCTTACCTCTTTATCACCATTGTGTGAATTGTCTCCAACATTAAAATAATAAAACTATCTTTAGCTAGTAGAATTCACCTATTGAATGTTTCACAAATATTGTTGTCAACCCTTTAGCATTTGAACCTGAAACTTTTGTGGTACAAGTGTACATTGGATACTTTAATAAGGCAATAACACATCCAAACTTTAACATGTTTAATACCTTTAACTCCTTATTGAACTCTTTATTAAACGTGGACCAAAACCACTTTAAAATTGCTTCCTTAGATCTTTATCACTAGAATGCTAATTATGGTACATATGCCTAGAACAAATTCTAGGACAACCTATAGTAATTTGGCTTCAATGGCTGCATTCATCCATATAATTGGAAAAACAAAACATATGTAGTAAAAATCATATTTAACGAAAATAACACTTATAATTATGATAAAACAAATAAAACATCACATTCTGTATATATCTTATTCTTTTTCTCCCAATTCCAAATCATTTATCAAACGTTTAAAAAGCCAAGACCATACAAGATTCATTAGAAAATTCAACTACTCCTTACATTCCTCAACCATTTTAACAATTTAATGCTTTTCTATTCACTTATTTTTGCTTAAATTTCTTAGTCAGGTATGAAGTTAAAACCATCCTAGGCTTATTGGTTATGAAGAATTAATTCTCTAGCTTGTAAGTCTTAATCTTAAAGCATCTATTGTTGTTACCATAGGAAGTATATAATTCCTATTGACAACTTTAAATGCATTTAATCCTCACTATTTTAGGTTCTTTCTTGAAACTAACATTAACTTAGTAGCTACTGCATAACCTAACATTTCTTCCTTAAAGTCCTTTGCATTCTTAAAAATCATTCCCAATATCCAGATTAGAGGCTTATTGGTTTCTAATTGTTCTACTAGGTCTTTTTAAAGCTACATCATATTCATTCTCACTAATATACTTTTTCATGCTAAAAATTTGCCACATTCTAATAAATATATTTGTGTAGGTTAATGTCCTTTAGCTATATTAATATAGAACTCCTCCTATTCTTCAATAACTTTTATCCCTTTACTAGTAATGTCATCATCAACATCTTTAGAATATTTTACTCCTTTACCAACCATATCATCATCATCTTTAACAACTCCAACATCTTCTTTATTAATGTAAAAATTATATTGATGTTCATAAAAAGATTCACCATCCCTGTCATCGTCAACTTCATTCTCATCTGCATTTATTTCATCACAAGAAACAATCGAATTTTCACTTGTATTTCATATGCTTTATCGTTATTGTAGAATGGTCAAATCCACTCTCAATTTTCCATTTATTTCTTCTATCGTCCAAAACATCCATAGGCCCATTATCTTAATGTTCATCACCATAAATAGTCTCATGCTCCTTAGCCTTATACTCATATGCAATTTCACGTACAAGCACATCCAAACATAAAGTTTAAGTTCCACTATAAGGACATTAATCTTATACTCTATGTAAAAATTAATTATTTCATACCTTTTCAATAAGTTTATTAACCTTATACAATTTGCATAAGGTTGGATAAGCCTTGAATTATAACTAAATTTTACTTGTGTTTCACTATATATATATATATACCTCCTAACTCGTCTCTCTTCTCACAAATTAACCCCTTAACTTATAAAATCAACATCACTCTTATAAAAAAAATTAAATTTCCTATGAATATCTTAAATTTAAATAGTAAATTTCCTATAGATATCTGAAATCTGGATCTTGCTGAAACTCGCTTGCATGAAAATCCTTAAGCTTAGTCTTCTTTTGTCATCTTAAAAAAATATGTAAAAAATAAATTTAAAATTTTACACTAACTAAGTGAAATAATTTTTAGTTAATGCTTTAAAGTTCAATATGTTAAACAGATAAACGAGGGAAACGATCAAACTTAAAATGAATATATGGATCCAACAAGGTGAATTAATAAAGTATAGCATAGGGAACCACCTACACCCAATAAACCATATGAACCCAACCAACACAAATAACTACAAGAACATGAATAAGAAGTATTTAAACCAAGAAAATATTTAGGTAATATCTAAACCAATAAAACCCTCTCTTTCTATGTTTATTTCTTTCATATGGTTAAAGCAACTAGACATTTATTTTTATTTAAAGTTTAAAGACAAATTATATTCAATTAAAGTTCTATTAGGATTTAGTTAGGGATTTAATTTGGGGATTCAATTAGGGTTTCATTTATGAATTCAATTAAAGTTTCAATTAGGGTTAAATAAGGATTTTAATTTGGTATTTAATTAGCATTTTAATTTGATATTCAATTAGGGTTTCAACTAGGATTCAATCAAGGTTTTTATTTATGGATTCAATTATAGTTTGTATTTAAGGATTCGATTATGATTTTAACTTGACATACAATTAGGGAACCCGATTTTGGTAGCATAATCCAAAAGAGTTTCAATTTGGGTATACAATTAGGGTTGCATTTTCACTAATATATACTAACATTTAGATTAAAAATTAGATATAAAATATATCTAAAATTTACCATAAATGTTGTTAATGTTACCCAATTCCTTATCTTTATATACTAATTAGAGTTCCTTTTTCTGTTGTTATAGTTATTGGACCTAATGCTAATAATGCTTCACATTCTTTAGACAACTTGTGAAAAGAATACAAGGGACCATATGAATGAAATGTTACTCTGGATTATCTAGATGTTATGGACCTAATGTGTGTTTTCACTAATAACAAATATGTCAACTCCTTGGTAGTTTTAAATAACATATAAAAATCATTTATTTTGGTGATGGAAACACAAAGAAATTGAATTTTCTTTTATTGCTAACAAGCAAAACTATAGAAGGAAGTTGAGTTTTGCTTTTTCTCGAGAAATTATTAGGTGAAATTAAGGGGGGAACAAGTCTTTTGTTTTGAAAAACTCAACCATCCAATGCAATAAATTGGATGGTTGAAAAAAAAGGGAACAGATCTTTGGGAACAGAAGATCTGTTCCCAATTAAGGGGAGTAGAGAAATCAATCATTTTTACAAAAATAAAAAATATATTTTAAAAGTCAAAATATACAATAATTAAGGAATAATTGTCACCTAAAAGAGTTTATGGATTAGAATGTTTATTTTAAAATTAAATATAAACGAGAATTGCTAGGTGGGTCCATGTATATACAAATATGAATATTCATAGACAAATATTAACTTTGTAAGGTCATCTACATATGACACTAGTGTATTATATTAGATTAGGAAGGCATTGGTTAATGTTAGGGACCATTTTGTTAAAAAAAACAGTGGGACTTATTTACATTCATGTGAAATGTTAGGGATAGATTTGAAAATTTTACCAATTTTGAATGAGGCAAAAAAAAAAGAAAAACATCATATAATCCTTTCTAACCTTTGCTAAGAAATAACTACAATCAAATAATAGTTTAAAATTCTTAAACAAAAATGAAAAGAAGATAGTAAAACAATTCAAGACTTCCTTCAACAAATGCAATCAGAATCTTAGAAAAGATGAAGATTTACAATAAGTTTATTTGAAAGAAAAGCTAATTTGAATTATGTAAGACATGGTGTAGTTCCAATAAAATTGTTACAAAAGAGCCAAAGAAAATATTTTCTAATAATTTACTTATTTTTATTTTCATATATTTTGGGTAATTTTGTCTCGTCAATTTACCTTTATCCTTCTGATTAAAATTAATATATCAAAATGATGATCTTAATTATCTCTATGTTATGACCATTGGAATAATAACAACGACGAGGCAACATGTCCTCATGATCTTTTGGTTGATAAATAGTTTTTAAAGAAAAATAATCTTTTAGACTTATGGAGAGCATATTTATAGTTATGCATGAAAGTGGTTTGATTTCATATAGTAATTCCAATTATAATTAATAATAATCTTACTTGATAAAATTATAATGAAGTTATACAACTCTTATCAAAATCCTAAAGAAGTCAAGATAAACATTTTAAAACGAAGTAAAATTATACTATAGTTGTCCCTTAATAAACAAAGAGAAAGGGAGATAAAACGAGGAGAGTTTTAAACATTTCATGCCCCTCCTTTTAACGGGGTCCTAACTCATATTATATAGTTAGTAACCCTTTTTTATAAATTAATTCCTTGCTACCAACTCCAAAACTTAATTATCTCTTATTTTAATTAATGTGATCTTTGGAACAACCGATAAGGTTATTCTTTTATGATCAAAAAATTACAAGTTCGATTCATCCCCCTTTCCTCTCACAAAATGGAAAACTTTGTGCGCTAAATTACGTTATGATATTGTGTTTGTTTTAAGTTTCCTTTGTATACAAACTATAATATTTTAATGGTAATCTTTTTTAAGTGTTTTAAAGAATAAAGATTCATTTAGTACCCATTTCATAACAAGTCACTCAGGTATAATTAACGTTCTTGTAGGATCAATTGCACTTATATCATTTAAAATTATTGCGATGACTTATTATCATAACGTCGTTTACAACTAGTATCTTGTTATCATTCTTTATATACAGTAAAGTTATAGTTAGGACTTAATTAGAACACAAAATTTTCAATAATGATACATATTCAGGTTTTTGCAATATCTATCTTTCCATCTTAGCTTTTATTCTCCCTCTGAATTAGATCATACGTTTGATATATACAACTTGAAATAGAAATAAAAAGTAAAATCTATATAAATAATTTCAAAATAATAAGGGGTTACTGTATCTACTTTACTATATGTACTGTGACTTTGTATTTTTCTTTCAGTAAAAACAACAAAAAGTTCAATTCACAATAAGTTGGTACAATGGTAACGAAGGATCGCATATGCAGTGGAAACAAAAAAAATTGCAATCCTAAATTTATATATTACGTATTCATACTAATAATTAGAATAGTCAAAGACAAATAAGGAGGAATAATCGGTAGTGGGCTTCGAAAATACAAAGTTTTTTATGCAGTCCACATCAAGAAATACATCTCGCTTTTAATACTTGATATGACTATAGTTAAATTTGAAGAACACTTTCTTCAAGCATGAAGAAAACAATTTTCTCTATTTTGTTCTCTTATTGATTTCAACGAAATTAAGTGAAAGAGTATGGATGTTTCCTCTCTTTCTCAACGTTTTTTTTCAACTTAATAATCAGTTAAAGAGTTAAACGTTAATATATATATATATATATATATATATATATATATATCTAAGAGAGAGAATCACCTCTCTTCTATTTGTTCTTCTTTAAAATGTTACAATGAAAAAAGAGAGAGAGACACCCTTTTGTACACTTTGTAAGTTTTAATGTTTAAAACTTAAAAGACCAACTTCTTTTTTTAATATTATTATTTATAAAAGGAAATAAAATAAAAATATTTTATTTCATTCATTTATTTCACACAAGAGAGTTTCCAATATTAATTATATTTTTTGTGTTAACAAAAAATATAATAATATACCATATAGATTATTTAATAAATTATCTCATAATAAATTTAAATAATCATAAACGAAAAATATTACACTCGTAAGTGTGTGATATTCATCACTAAGTCAGTAGTAATTAATCCAATTAGTTACTAATTAAGATTAGCGTCTAACAACACTCCTCAACAACCGGATAGTGTGAAATAATAACCTTAAAAAGATGGAACCTGGTTAAGGATAATGTATTAATACCTTCTATCATTACAACTCCGGATTATCCTAAGGTATGGTTTAACTGTCAAATCCTATTAGATAACCAACTATGTTACATGTCGATCATTAATGATTGGTGAATGACTTAAAAAACTCCTTTCCTTATTCATTCAATCGCCCTGGCCAAGATCTTGAAACAACCATTAAGATTAATGACAAAATAGAGCTCAAACTCATTACCTAGAATTGATGGATCCCATCTTGACTCAACATTAATCATATGGATACTTAATTATATCCATTGATCATTCAACTAGCATTTTTACACACTAGGTGTCTGACATTAAAATATAATAAGTGACCTATTGATTACTATAATGATCTTAGGTCAAAGGAAAAATATACATTTAAATCATTATGAGAACATCTCATTTGACAGTTCATAGGTAATATTAACCATTGGGAATTCGCAATTTGGTCGGTTCAATAGTCATACCTCCATATGCATCATCTATATGTAACTTAGAAAATGAGATCTACTAATATCCATCAAATAGATACTATTACATATATATTGATCTAACCAGATCATTAAAATCCTTATTTGATGATCCTACAATCAAGAACAATTTTAGACTAAATCCTAAAGACTTGACTCTCATTATCATAATCTCCATTATGATGGCAAGTATATAAATTTAATTAAGGACTTATCACATTAGGATAAAAGCAATAAACATAATATGATAATATAATCATTTGCCATGTTGTTAAACAAAGTTAATAATCACAAAAAAAGTGTTCAATCTATTACATAACGATTGGGTTATGGGCATAATTCCAACAATCTCCTACTTGACCTAGACCCAATCGGTCTTGAACTTCAATCCTATTTTCTAATTGTGCTTATCAAACTCCTTTGATCCAAGCGCCTTAGTAAAGGGATCTGCAGCATTGTCCTTTCCTTCAACCTTCTGAATTTGAATGTCCTCACGCTTAACAATTTCTCTAATCAGATGAAACTTCCGCATAACATGTTTGGATCTTTGGTGTGACCTTGTTTCCTTACCTTGTGTAATAGCACCGGTATTGTCACACAATAAAGGAACCACACCAAGTTCAGTTAAGAACTTTTTCATCCAAACAGCTTCCTTAGCTGCATCGCATGCAGCTATGTATTCCACTTTAGTAATTGAATTAGCTACAGTAGCTTGCTTGGAACTTTTCTAACTCACTGCTCCTCCATTCAAGGTGAAAATATAACCAGAGATAGATTTGCTATCATTCCTATTTGATGCAAAGCTAGCATCAGTATAGCCTATTAGCTTTAATTCATAATCTCCATATATGAGGAATTGGTCCTTAATTCTTCTCAAGTACTTAAGGATGATTTTAACCACTTTCCAATGTTCCTCACCTAGATTACCTTGATACATGCCTGCTATTCCTAGCACGTAGGCTACATCAGGACTTGTACATGTCATGGTATACATGATAGCTCCCACTGTGCTAACATATAGGACCCTACTCATGCGCTCTCTTTCTTTTAAGATTTTAGGACAATCCTCCCTACTAAGAGAAATTCCAGTGCCTATCGGTAAATAACCTTTTCTGGAATTTTCCATATGATACCTTTTTAAGATAGTATCAATGTACATGGATTAGGAGAGTCCTAGCAGCTTCCTTGATCTATCTTTATAGATCTTGATTCCAAGAATGTAAGCTGCTTCTCCGAAATCCTTCATGGAGAACTGTTCAGATAGCCAAATCTTTGTCTTTTGCATGACTGGTACATCATTTCCTATTAGCAATATGTCATTTACATACAACACTAGGAAAATAACTATGCTCCCAAACACTAGGAAAATTCTTGTACACACATGGTTTTTCTTCGCTTCTAACAAAATCGAACTTTGCGATTGTTGTATTGAAGAGAATATTCCAACTTCGTGAAGCTTGCTTTAATCCATAAATAGATCTTTGTAGCTTACATACTTTATTAGGAGCAGATGACAATGTGAAACCTTTAGATTGGGTCATATAGACATCTTCCTTGAGCTCTCCGTTAAGAAAAGTTGTTTTCACATCCATTTGTAATATCTCATAATCATAATACGCAGCTATAAGTAGAATCTGAATAGATTTGAGCATTGCCATAGGAAAAAAAGTTTCATTACAATCAATATCTTCCTTTTGATTACATCCCTTAGCAACAAGACAGGCTTTATAGGTTTCAACCTTCCCGTCTGCTCCAATCTTTTGCTTAGATACTCATTTACATTCTATAGGATTTATATCCTTTGAGGGATTAACCAAAGTCCATACTTTGTTGATTCTCATGGATTCTAACTCGGATTCCATGACCTTAATCCACTTCTCACGATCTGGACTTTCCATAGCCTTTTCGTAAGTCTTAGGGTCATCATCAATATGTGAAATATCATTAATATGATTATCCTCGTCACCTCGCACCATTAAGTTTAATCTATCCGGTGCATGACAATCTCTAGTAGACCTTCTAAGAGGCTCATGTACAATAGGTTCTTCCTCTCCTTGATCTTGTTGTTGCACTGGTTCCTGGACAGGTTTATTAACCGGTCCATTCTCCTCAACGGTTGAGGCTGGTGCCCTTTGTATCAACTTCAAGACATTAAGTAAAAGCTGCTCAACATGCATCTGATGCTCTTGAGCTTGTGTTGACTCGTTAGAATCTTGAATTTCATCAAGATCTATTTCTACACCATGACTTCCTTCATTAAGGAATTCCCTTTAAAAGGTTACATTTCTCGCCACAAACACTTTGTGTTTAGAAGAGTGATAGAAATAGTATCCCATAGTTTTCTTAGGATAGCTAACAAATCTACACTTGTCAGACCTCGCTTCAAACTTGTCTAGCGGCAGTCTCTTAACTTAAGCTGGACAACCCCAAACCTTCAAATGTTTTAGTTTAGGCTTATGCCCTTTCCACATCTCATATGGAGTTTAATGGCTGCTTTAGTGGGAACTTTGTTTAACAAATAGGTAGTAGCTTCTAAAGCATATCCCCATAGGAAGATAGGAAGTTCAGTGAACCCCATCATGGATCTCACCATATCCAATAAAGTTTGATTTCTCCTTTCTGAAACACCATTGTGTTATGGTGTTCCTGGAGAAGTCCACTGAGACAAAATTCCATCTTGTCTTAGATAATCAACAAAATCATCACTAAGATATTGACCACCATGGTTAGATCTTAGTGCCTTAATACTCTTATCAATTCGTTTTTCAACGTCACTACGAAATCTTTTGAACATTTCAAATAATTCAGGCTTGTGTTTCGTAAGATACAGAAATCCATATCTTGACATATCATCAGTGAAGGTAATAAAATAAGAATATTCACCTTTAGCTTGAACTTTCATAAGCCCACATACATCGATATGTATGAGTCCTAAAAGTTCACTAGCTCTTTCTCCAGTTCTAATAAAAGGAGATTTGGTCATTTTGCCTTTGAGACAAGATTCACAAATTTCATATGATTCATAATCATATTGACCAAGGCATCCTTCCTTGTGCAAGTTGTTTACTCTTTTCTCACCAATACAACCAAGACTACAATGCCAAAGGTAAGTTTTATTTGCTTGATTACCTATTTTCCTTTTTTGATTAGAAACATTAATAATTGGATAAACAACTATTTCAGGTAAGAAAATTATACTTAGGGACTGTAAGAGAAAAAGAGGAAAACCTAAAAAGAACTGGGAGAAGATGATCATAAATAATATAACTCTATTATAGTTTACTAAGGACTTGATCGTCAATAAGAAATTTTAGCAAATTAGGATACGGGTAAAGAACCTTGCTTAAAGGGGTCTTGCTTTTTTCATTGGTCTTTTGAACTTTGTCCTTCAATTCTTTTACCTAGTATTTAGCTTAAACACTTTTATCTATAATACTTCCCCCATACATATATATAAGAGAATATATATATTCTCTTATAGTTACATGCTTGTTTTATTCATTTATTTATCTTCTTCGTTGTTTTTTATTTATTTACTTATTTTATCTTTTTATTTTTATTCTTTACCTCTTTTATCTGTATTTTATTATTTTAATTTTATTATGTATTTTATTATTATTATTATTATCATCATCATCATCATCATGATCATCATCATGATCATGATCATCATCATCATCATCTTCTTCTTCTTCTTCTTCTTCTTCTTCTGCTTCTTCTTCTTCTTATTTAATTGATATTTGTATGCATTTATTTGTTTATTATTATTATTTTATTTTAAACAGTTCTTAAAAACTCTGTTTTTTATTTTTTCTCCTTTTTTTATGTTTATCAAAAATAGTCTATTTACTACTTAAGAGTAAGATTGTGTATTTCTAAACCCTTCTAAACTCTATGTTTCAGCAAGATTTCTAATAAAATGTTATTGTTGTTGAAATAAATTGTGTGTACTCAAAGAATTTAGTGGATGACTTTTCATAATTTACATTCTTTTAACTTCACTATGTTGGCTAAGTACTATAAAATCTCAACTTCCCAAAGTTAAGTAATACTCGAATGATAGTTTAATGTTAGCCAGTTTAGGCCATAATCCAAGTTTTACTTAGAAGATTATATTAGTGTTAGTTTCTATTTTGCAGTAAGGGTGTAGAAAGAAAGCGATGGACGTCACTTATATTCAAGCTTGAGATAATTTTTAGTTAAGGGATGATCAAATTTTCATAATTCAATCCCTTATGATTTTTGGTTTGAAAGATTTAAATCCTGTTTGTTTTCATTTATATTTATATTTTTCTGTTTTTGTTTTCAAATTTAGTAAAAATACCTATTTGTTTAAATTTTTGGTTTTTATTTTTGTTTTTGTTTTTGTTTTTGATTTCTTGCATTTTTCAAAATTTATGAAAACTACAAAAGTGGCTTTTTTATATGTTATTTGATTATTTCATATATTAATTATTAATAAAAATTACGAATAATTTTATTGACTATTACAATTAATTAATTAAAATTATGAATAATTTATTTTTATCAAATAATTTATTTAATTTTTGTAATTAAATTAAATAGAACTAATTTAATAATTATTAATAAATATAATTATATTTAAATTATATTTTATAAATAAAATTTAATTTATAAATTATTTATTTTAATAAAATAAAATAAGTTTTATTGATAATTTATTAATATATATTATATAAGATATTAAAATAAATTTAATTGATTAAACTAATTTATAATTATTATCAATAATAAAGTATAACTACATTGATATTAACAATCAAATAGGTTTTTGTTTTGTTTAAAAAACAAATGCTAAAAATTAAAAACTAAAATAGAAGTAGAACCAAATGACCGTAATCAACAATTTTATGATTCCTCACTCTAAAGATTCAAATATGAAATTATTGCATGAATTATTTTATATAGTGGTTATAGTTAGAACTTGCCATATTTCTTTAAGTAGAAATAGAGAAGATAAAACTTATATGGTATTTTAGCTTAAATGACATGTATAATGATGCTATTTGTGGTTCAGTGGACAATGATGAGAATCTTGGTTGCATCATTTCAACGTTTGAGTGTACACAAATTTGGCATAGTGTTAATTTTATGTTGAATCTTAATAAGGTTGAACTATTTTTTAATTGTTTTTTAGTTTATTGATTTTTGAGTACTTTAAACTTGATCAATAATTTACATATAATTTTAAGTAATATTTGAAATTTTCAACTCTTTGGAAAAACGAGCTATGGTCATTTGAGGTTTTGTTATAACCAATAATTGAAAAACTTAACCGACTCGGTTGGTTTAACCATAAAAATTTTGAATTATCTATCTTTTTTGTTCCATTTTTTACTTTTCAATTTAATTTATTTTAATAATTCTTGTTAAAATCTAATTACTTTATTAATTAATCAGTATATTTTTATAAATCAATAACTTATTATAAACTAAAATAAATTAACTAATTTTTATTTAATAATCTCTTTTTTCAATTAAACTTCAAATTCTTTTATAAATACAAATAATCTTTTTCAATCATATTTTAAATTCTCTAATTTTATTCAATCTTTAGTCAATTTTGTGATAGTCTAATACTAGTTGAACCTTTTAAACCTTAAATCTCTTATCTTATCAGATTAACTTTCTTAAACTTCTTATTTTACAAGTTTAATTCTCAATCTAGTATTTAAAACATTGGTTATATCTATTCCCAGTATTTCTCTTCCGAAGGAGCGTAACAATGGGAGTTTTTTTGTAACGGTTGCTTTTATCATATCTTCACACGTTGATTATAAAGCTGCATGCTTAAGTCTAGTTAATGCAATGAATAATCTTAGAAAAATAATTCAAAAATTGAATATGTCATAATAGAGTATGAGTTGTCTTGGCTTCAAATCACAGTTATAAATTTCATGCCAAACCGACTAGAATTAGTTAGTACTAACTATTTTTGTTGGTAATAGCTGATATTTGAAATACCGGCTGATACCTTAAAGTTAAAAGTATTCGGCGACTTAAATGTAAAAAAAAGAAAGTTTAATCCGAAACGCAACAGGCAAACGCACGCACCACCGTAGACACCGCAGTCCCCCTCCGCAGCCGCAGTAGCCCCTGCCTGCAGTCACCAGTTGGAAAAGAAATCTTTGAAAAGTATCAGTAAGGTTATGGATTGTTTACGAGAGAAAAATAACAGAGAGAGAGAGAGAGAGAGAGAGAGAGATAGAGAGGAAGAGGAACATAGAGGACCCAGTGTCTATGAGCATGAAAAGTAGAGGAGAAAAGTAAAAAGAAAGAGGGAGAGTTAGAGGGAGGTCAAAGCCAGCCATGGAAAATATGAAAAGCTTGAAAAGTAAAACTGACTCGTGTGGGTTTCAAAATAGTCAAAGGCAAAGAATGTGTTCCTTCTCCTTTTTTTTAATTTTATTTAATAAGCAAAGATTAGATGCCTCCTATCAATTTTTTAAAAGATGTAAATTAATATTTAATATTTTAGAATATTATTAATAATATTCTAAATCCTTAAATTTTTTTTGACAATTTTAGTATATAAATTATAAATTTAGACTATGTCATATTATAATAAATCAATTTAAATTTACTATACATATTGGCCCCATTTTAAATGCTCTAAGATCTTTTTTTAAACATGCTCACATTATGATCTTAAATTTTTTTAAATATTTATTAAAGACGTAATTTTTATTTTAATGTTTAATAAAATATCTAAATAAAAATTTATTATTATCTCTATTACCACTTTCAAAAAATAATAAATACTATTTTAATAATGTTAAAGCACAAAGTAGTATACAAGGTGATAATAAAAGATTATTAAACTTGTTTTAAAATGATAAATGCAAATCATACATTCAATCATTATGTGAGATACCTTATTCTCATTATTAAGTTAGATATAATTCTAATTGATAGAGATTCATGGATATTTACTGTAATTTTTATCTGATATTTTGATGTAATTATTATTTATCATATGATAAAATTGTAATATTTTAAATACTTTGTATTGTTCTTAATTTTATATTTGTATGATGATTAAATGATCTTTTTAAATATTAAATGTGGTTGTTATCTATATGTGAAATATGTTAAAATAATATTAATAAAAATAAATAAAATTTTATTATCTTAAATTTCTATTATTAAAATTTTTTGAGACAATGTTAATATAAAATTATAAATTATACAGTATAATATATTGAAGGACTATTTTATAATTTTTAAAAAATTCAGGGACTATTTTATAAATTAAAAAATTATCTAAAACGGTATCTAATATTAATCGATATTGATACAATATCATACTAGAACTAAGAGGTGCTTGATTAAAGGGATTGAGAATGAATCTAAGAATATGAAATGAAAAACATTAGATAGTTATTTATTACGATTGAATGAAAAGTTTTCATATCCTACTTTTCCATATTACTCCATATCTCCCCCCCATTAAGGGAACGGTCGGTTCGTATGAAAAAATGGTAATAAAAATGAAAATGAATATAGTGAATAATGAGAATGAATATTATCACTGTAATTATGATGTTTGATTAAGTGGAATGAATGATTACCATTATCATTGATAGTGGTTAGTTTGTAAAAAATATTGAGAAATAAAAATTAATTATATTTTAGTTAATTAATTACAATATATTAATTAATCACAATATTTTTAATTAATAAATGAATTATATTTTAATTAATTATATTGTAAACAAATAAATAATTATTTTTAATTAATTGTAATGTAATTAACAATAATATTTTGATTAATTATATTGTGTTAATTATAATTTAATTAATTAATTATTTTTTAATTAATTAATTAATTACAATATTTTAATGAATAAATAAATTATATTTTAATTAATTATAATTCATTAATTAGTTAATAATTATATTTTAATTAGTTATATTTTAATTGCTTAATTATATTTTAATTTTATAATGTAATTAATTAATTAATAATAATATTTTAATTAATTATATTGTAATTAATTATATTTTAATTAATTAATTAATTACAATATTTTAATTAATGAATGAATTGTATTTTAATTAATTTTATTGTAATTAATTAAGTAATTATATTTTAATTAATTATTATTAAAAATATTTTTTTAAAAAGAGTCATTATTAAGAAATAAGTTTCATTCATCTACTAAATGGAGGGTATAAAGGATTCTCTAAAAATGAGATATCAAACTATTGCCCCTATAATGATAATTAACAACAAACAACTCACTTTTCATTCCTTACCTATTACTCTTTTCCTAAACTTATCAATCAAGCATCCCTTAAGATGAATGACTTTTATTCCTTAATTAACAGGTAAATATCACACGTGTAATAGTCTCTGTCATACTTGGGAGTAATATCTATATTTTATCTTTCTTTTTTAAATTTTAATTAAATACAATTAACATATAATTAATTGATTAATTAAAATATAAAAAATTTTTATTTCTCAAATTTTTAATAGACTTAATCACTATAAATAATAATAATAATTCCTTCCTTTTAATCAAATATCGTAAATATAATAATTATAATGATTTAATATAGTTAGAAATGGGAATTAAACATTGCTTCACGTGCCGTCAGCAGGTGTTTTGTACTTTTGTTAAACTACTAAGATTGCTCACTGATCAGCTGTTCCTATTAAGTTCTTACAGCTGTCCTTTCTCTTAAAAACAATAATTAGAGAAGGTTCTTCCAACCATCTCCTGCAAGGTTCCTTGTCTTCGGTGAGATTTCAGTTACAGGGCTCCCTTCAGTCTCAAATCTATTGAAACATGTTTGCTTACTGGTATTGATATAGGTTAAAAACTATACTTGCCTTTGTGTACAAAGTAGATACTTTTTGCGTCAATATTTGAAAACCCTTTTACAAAACGCGTTTTCTCATCTGGGTTTTGTTCAATTTGTGGTGGGGAGTAGGGGATTGGCGGGAAGCAGTACCCCGAGAGGCTGAGACTCCTGCGTAAATATTGAACTCGGTTTTGAAAAAGATAGTTCTTCTAAATCTTCAAAAAAACAAACAAAAGCATCTTTTTGCCTTTTTTTTTTGAAGTTTTTGTCATGGCGAACTCGTCTGGTATTCATCATCAAGATGGGAACAATGTTTCTTCTTCCTCCAATGGTACCAATCCTATTGGCGGCAATTCGGTTTTGGAGAGTTCGAGTACGGCGTTGAAGCATAATCCTGGTATTTCAACGAATTGGAGCCTCGACGAGCAGGCGATACTTGATGCAGCCTTGCTTAAGTAAGTTTGTTTCTTTGAAATTTTTGTTTTTGTGACTGATGTTTGTGATACTTCTTCTCAATTGAAATTTTTATTGTGGGATTTTGATGCTAGTTGTTGACGGTTTTGTTGTCGAGTCTTTTGAATGCTCCTTTATTACTTCCCCTTTAAACTTTTCTTGAATTGGGAGACGCATTATCTTTTTGTTGTTTGGAATTGCCCGGTATAGTTAAATCCCGAAATTTGTTAAACTGTGTCGGTCATTTAAGTTGCTGGTTGCTTTAGTTGTTTTGGTTATTCTTTTGAATATTAGTGGAGTTATTCAAGTTTTAGAGTTCAGATTTTTCCGTGATTTTGTATATTCGGGAATACATAGAACTCAGCCATAATGCTAGGTTTGCAATAATCTCTCTTGATTTTTGGTTGAGTTTAGCCTAAATTTTCATGTTCATCATTTGTTTAAAAAGCAAATTTCTCCTTCCAACTCAAGAAAGTTCTGTTTTGAAAAATCCTCGACTTCTCAGTCTTAAAGCTGAAATTTGTCTGTGTAAAACCTTATTGGTTGTTTGTGATCATTTACATGGATATCTACAGTCTGATTGATATTCCTATTACTTTGAGTTATTAACAGAAATTGAGATTCTGCGGCCAATAGCGTGTCTGAATAATGCGGTTTGATGTCTTTCGTAGGAGACGTCCATCTGATTCAGCCATAACATTTTATGCGAAGATAGCCACAGAACTACCAAATAAAACTGTCCGAGATGTTGCATTGCGTTGCAGATGGATGACTGTTGAGGTCTTCTAATTCTCTGCTTTATTAAACTGTAGTTTCTGTTATAAATGATAATCATCAGGATTTGTTTCCTTAGATTACTGAAACCTAGTTCAGTAAACATGGTCTCAGATGAGACTGGTTGGAATATTGTTATAAGCTCCACATTCATACTTGTAGTGCATGGATACTATTGATTTATTTATTTTCTTTGTACATTAATTTTTACAGAAGAAGGAAAATAGTAAGAGAAGGAAGGATGAAAATTTAGCCAGGAAAGGAAAAGATAAAAAGGTAGGCATTACTGCTGTATGTTCTACTTTGGGTTGCTTTGCATGGAAAATTTAAAGAGTTGTTAAGGGTTTAACATTGTATTACTTTGACATCACATGTAAATATACTCTCTCTTTTTTTTTCTTGCTTTGGTGTCTATTATTCACATATTTGGGAAAAAGAAGCTTTGAGATTGCCACTGAAAGAACTCAGATACCTACTGCTGTTAGCATAACCAGAATCCTATGCATAGACTCCTGTAACTATGAAGTGGATAATGGTTTTACAGAACACCTTTTAAACATATCAACATGGTCTCCTGCAGTAAAAAGTAGAGCCATGTAGAAATATTCACCAATTAAAATGTCATTGTGCCTGCCTCCATCGCTAGATGATTAGGGATTTCTTTGTGCCTTTGTTTCTCAGGAAAGAGTTAGTGATCCAAAGACTTCACAGTTCACAGCGAGGCCCTTTGTTCCTTCTTATGCAACTCCTATGATGTCTACAGACTCTGATGAAGGCATCCCTAACAAAGGTGATGGTTTATATTATGGTGCATTACCTTTTCATGGTTTTTGATAGGATCATTTAGCACTTTGTTCTTTTGATTTTATTAGGATAAGTTTTATATTTTAGTTGTAGATTTTTGCTTATAAAATTTTTCTAATCAGTTGTCCTAATTCATATTGTGTGTTTCTTGTTAGATCTAACTTTAGATTCATTAACCAACGTCAGATGACCTAAATTCTTAACATTGAGTATGTAACAGTGAGGTATGTAAGCCTTGTGACTAGGAAAACCCTTGCTAGGTTTCGGCAAATAGATTATGCTTATGTATTCTCCGGACTCTGATGAAGGCATCCCTAACAAAGGTGAGGGTTTATATTATTGCACATTACCTTTGTATGGTTTTGATGGGATAATTTAGCAATATGTTCTTTTGATTTTGTGAGGAAAAATTTTATGTTATTTGTTAGATTTTTGCTTATATTTCTTCCTGATAAGATGTCCTGATTTATGATACATGCTTCTTGTTAGATCCAACTCTAGATTTGTTAACCAACATCAGATGACCTAAATTCTTAACATTGAGTATGTAACAGTGAATTATGTAAGCCTTGTGAGTAGGAAAATCCTTGCTAGGTTTCAGCAAATAGATTATGCTTATGTATTCTTCACGCCCCCCTCTAGCTGCATCTTCCCACATATTGACTTCTGGATCAGCCACATTTTGTCGCTTTAGGATACTTTTCAGTGGTGTTATCATTGCAGTTTCTGAACATGTGTTCTGGCTCATCAAACAAAATTATATGCTGCAATTTCTTGTTTTTAATCTTGGTGTATGTTGAACTGGGCAGTGGGAGTTTAAAGTATGCAGAGAACAGTATTCTCAGAATACAACTTTAAAAAGTTTATGCAAAAACCTACACCAAATTCGATTGATTTATTGGTGGAAAAAGATTAGTTTGTGCCTTTCCACGGTTGTAGAAACAGAAAGTAGAGGAAAATATAACTTTTCCTTTTCCCTTTCTTGAAACTTTACTATTTGTATGTGAAATGTGGTCATTTGTTAACTTTCTGTTGTCTATGGACCAACCTAGTTGATAATCCTTTTTTTTCTTCTGAATGTACTGTTATTATCTCTTATGTGTAGATATGTTTTGCCAAAGTACTTGCATGAATTTGACCTGTTTGCATTGAAGTAAAGTTTGTAAAAAAACTGTTACGATCATACTATTCATGGACCTTAAAGGGAAGCAACTTAGGGATTTGGCATCAGAGAATTAGGTGATGCGTTATCTTTGCTGGTTTATACTGGAATCCTACTTTCCGGAGTACTTCTAACAGAGTATAACTTAATTGTTAGAATTTTTAAAAACTTTTGGACTTTTCGACATGCTATTTATTTTCCTTAGCTGTTACGTGAATAATATGATAAGTTATTGGAGTATGCCCTGCTTCCATTTCACTAGCATGCTGAGAAGGTCCAGTTTCTGCTGTAGCCATTAGCGGAGTAGCAAGGGAGCTTCTTGAGCAAAATGGAAAGGTCATGAAGCAAATCTCTGCAAATCTTTCAATCATGCAGGTGAATAGCCTTCTCCATTTTTTCTTTCATTTTCAACTTATCTTGGAAATAGGTGGTCCCTTAAAATTCAAAACTCCTTAGCAATTACAAGATTGATATTTTGTTTAATCACTCCTGTCTGGAAGATGGGGGCACATAAGTCACTTAATTTGTTGACATTTGAATAATCATTTTAATAGGTCGTGATGCGAATCTAGATGTACTAATAATTTCTCTTTCTTATGTCAATTGTTCTCCTTCCGGAGGCAATTGGTAATGAAATATTGAATTTACATCAGTTTAGCTGACTGAGCTAAGAAATTGTTTTATGCATATGTTTCATTGCCTACGTTAAGAGTAGCTTTGTTTATGTATTGTGAAATATTGAGAATAAGAAGTAATCATGTATCAGCTAACCAAGCTAAGAAATTCTCTCATGCATTTATTTCACCATCCAAGTTGAACTTTTTTCTAAAGAATGGGACTCCTAATCAATTTTATCTTCGTACAATAACGCCTATTGACAATGAGAAGTTAGTTTTTATTCACGATATTACATAAGTTATTCTACTTTGCTGACGAATTAGTTATGCTAATAATCCATCACATTTTCCAAGTCATAAGAAATAATGTGATTGGCTTTTGGTTAAGAATGTACATCAGCTTTAATTGATTTATGTGGTTTGAAGTACACTGCAATCACAACTACAGTTAGCTCTTAATCTTGTGGAGTTTCTTTTTCTTTGCCCTTCTTTATGCAGTCATTTCATTTATAGACATTGGACTAGAAAACTCGGGGATCCAACATTTTCTTTCTAGTCTACATAAGATGTATTGTTCAATATCTCTTTGCGTAGGCTTGTTCCTTGAGCTTTTCTTTTGATGGCATTATTTTTACTTTGTTTTCCTATGATCAATGTCATGTTATTGTTCTTAAATTTAAGCATTTGAAACATCAAATTGCATAATGATGTAATAATAGAAATCAAGTTGCAGTACCTATATGCGTGTACTTGTTATTCATGAAGAGAAGTATTATTTGATTGTTTATATCCCTACTTGGTGATTGTCACATCTGTTTGCTTGTTATTTTTCTTTTCAGTTGCACGAGAATCTTGTCCTACTTGCCGAAACTCGTGACAACATCCTCAAACTTATGAATGAGTATGTTGCAAATTATGATTTATTTTTTTCACAAAGTAATGTTTAATCTCTCTTATTAATGCATTATACATCTTTTGAGTCTTCTCTATTTCTTTTCTTTGTATATGCTTTAGTACAGATCCAAGTGCTAATTTGCTGTGCCTTAGTGGTGTTACCTGCTTGCTCAAGTATGATTAATTTCTAGATATTAATTCACTCTTCTCTTTGAAACTTTTTTAATCTTTATATGCTTGTGTCTGCAGCATACACTTGAATAGGGATGTGCGATAATATCGTCATCAGACATCAGTCCTGAATAAAATTGATTCCTTTTGATCTTCCTGCTACTTTATTGCTAAAGGATGGTTAAGTTGATTGCTGCATGTTAGCTTGTTAATACTGCTCTTTAGAAAATTCAGGCCTATGACGTGTGTGGCCTAGCCGTGAATTATTATGACCTATAAGTGGGGCTGGATAGGAAATTTCTGGAGGACAAGGACATCTTCTTATCATCCTTATGTTTTATGATTATTTGCAGGGAGTGCAACTGAAGTCTTAATTTTTTCCCTATAAAAATAGAATTTAATTGGGTAAAATGATCAAATTAAGCCTTTAAGGTTCATTAACAAATTCAATGTAGTCTGTTATGTTTTCCAGTGTTGAATTCAGATCCCAACAATTGACCCAATGTGTTACACCATGAAAAGTTAATGATTTCATTAACAGTGTATCCAAATAAGGGTCAAATTGTTTGAAAATGTAGTATTGTGTCATTTAAATTAGCTAGGATGTTAAAGGTCATTTTTTATTTAAGAGTTAACATCAAGGATTTATTTGATCCTTTTGTAAATTTATATATTATTTTGCATATAGTTTATGTGTTCTTGATTATGTTCCTCATCTGTCACTAATTTCTAGTGCTTCGGTAGAAATTTAGTTTTTTTGGTAGAATGGGGACATTCTTGATTCAAAATTTTAAACTCCTATTTTATTTGGTTAAAGTATATAGTGATGCTCAAGTTCAAAGAAGAATGTTCAAAGCTAATGCAATGAAAAGTCAATGCCTTTTGACAGTTGATATACAGCTGCGAAATCCTTGGTTACTTTTTATGATTGCCTAAGGTGCTTACATTCCCTGAACGAAAAGTGAGAAGAAGCGGCCTGTAAGCTAAGTGGGTTACTTGCAAGAGTCCGCTGGGCCTAATTGTTGAACTTGTTAAGCTTGAGTGCTCTGGCTGTTAATACTTGAGCGCAAGCTGAGTTCAGATAGAATGATGCTCGCCATTGTTTGTATTACATTACTGTGCTGGGACCTGAAGGTTGCTTATATGCAAGTTGTCTTATGTTATGTGCTGTTTCCATTCTTTGTTTATTCACCACCTGAACATTTGAGCTTGGAGGATGAAATTGTGGCGAGAGAGTAGAAGAGAGGCCACAATGATCAACACTTGTACATTTAGCGTTTCATGGATTCCTTGTATTCTATCATAATCATCTTTTGAGATTTATGGGATTTCCTGGTAATGTTGCTTTATATTTCCAGGCTCTGTTTGACTGTGCTGTCCATGTGCAGGCTCAATGACTCGCCAGAACTGATGAAGCAGATGCCGCTGCTCCCAGTTATGATAAACGAAGAACTGGCTAACACCATCCTTCCGCCGCCAAATCTTAGTTACAAATGATGAATCCCGCGAATTTAGTTGGCTCTAGAGATACAATCCACCCTTCATGAGTTCCTAATGTCAAGCTTTAACTGAATTAAGCAGTCCAAGTGGCCTTCAGTTTAGAATGCTGTAAAATAGCTATAGTTTTGTACAGTAAACATCTGTAGACGATTAGGAAATAAAAAGCTGAAGTTAATGTCAATGGTTTTCCCTTCCATTAGTTCATTTGCCCAGAATTCTTTGATGAACTTATACATGTATATGCTAAGAAGTCCTTCCATAAGGTGACACCTCCCTGCTCTAGGCTTGCACAGGTCCCACCCTACATGTCTTTGGTCTCATCTTGTGGTTACCTTTGCATTTCTAGCAATGAGGGCTGTTGAAGGATGTATTTGGTTGAATCTTAGCATATTTTTTTATTTGATTGATACATTCATCAATCAACTTGTTTCAATGGCACATTAAAAAAGAAAAATCAAGCATCCGGGAAAAAGAAAACAGTAAAATGAAACGTCGACCATTCATCTCCAAGCAATTTGCAAGAAAAGCAAATGAAAAAGCCATATAATGTCAAGTTAACCCACTTGCATGCGTATCTACATTTAATAATCTGTAAAATCTATAAAAAGAAGAAGCTTTTTGAATTACTTTTAAGTCCTTCGCAAAGAGTTATAGTAATTAAAAAACAATTGTTAGTCTTAGTTAATATTATTGCTTTCTGTAAATATATTGAAACCCTAGAAGCTCTAATAATAAACACCTGAATTAGTAATTGGTGTATGCATCCTAAGTTATATTAACTGTATCTTTTACAACAAAAATAACATTATCTAGTATGAATAACTAATTGATTCCAAGTTGAATATGTGCCTTTGCCCGCGTGGTGTTGTACTATCGTCATGTTTGATGTTTTCTCCATCTTTGACGTTTGAGAATACGCCTATGTTTGACGCTACTCTTTTGCTTTCCATCTACCTGATAAGGCAAAGCCGCCTCATTTTGTAAATAATTTAATTATTATTGGAGAAAGGAACTTAAGGTTTGAGGATGGGGTAATATGGTAAAACGTGAAACAAAAGTATATACACGTACTTAATGGCTGAGCTTCTAATTCCATGACTGAGTTGCCACGACGTCGTTTTTATTAATCAAGAAAACAAACGGTATTAAGATTCATTTACAGGATTAGTGGGTTAACATCAGAAAGAGATTTTGCTTCTATCACTGGATGCGTGGACAATTAAAACTCACACAATGTTCTAACCAAATTAGAGGCCAAGGTTATCATCTTTTGATATATTACTAAATTAAGAATGGCAATTATTGAAAATGAAGTATTATATACTATACAGTATTACTATTCTAAGCACATGAAAAACGAAACAAGAAAGGAACATGAACAATATATATGGGGGATTCAATCTCCCTGCTTCGTGATGGTGCAATGGTGTACGAAATGTGTTGGAGTTACCTTGAAGGAATTGCGACTTAAAAAATGTCATTATCATGAAGGTTTCAGGATATATATATATTAACTTTGGTTTTTGAAGTTAGAGAATAAATATAAAGAGAAGAATGCATACAATTAATAGCTCGCTTCGACTCACCTTATAAAGTGGAGTTTGTCGTTATTATTTGAAGTTGAGTATGTATGAACTTATAGTTGAGGTTGTGGACAAAGTTTATTCCCTTCCCTTGATAGTATGTGCATTCGTATTAATCAACTTGTCAAGGCAAGTGAATCTTTATTTGCTAATGAAGCATGTTCACATAGGACGCATAAATACAAAAAGGAAAAGAATAAATCCATTATTACTTTGCAACTTTTTGACAGAGAAAAGAAATTGAAAGTCAGAAAAGCTTTCCTTTATCTACGCGAGAAAAGAAGCGCATTTTGCGATGCTTTTGTTTATGAGATAGATAATTAGTGAAGCTTAGCCCAAGTACGTATATGCTTTTGTAAGCAGTAGTTGGATTCACACCTTCCACAAAGGAAAGTGTACAGGTAAACTATAAACCAAAAAGACAAACGTAATACTATGCATAGTCATGACCAAGTGGTCGTTAAAATTGACCAGCGATATCGTTTGGTTTTGTCTTTTGACTTTACAGACCAAGGCCTACCTGAGAACTGTTGTTCTGGCGGAATCACATCCATTTCATCTCAAAGAACAAATAAAAGTATTCTGATGATTTCAAATGACTTCAAAGATACATGTAATAATTATTATTAAAGTCAAGAAGTTGAAAAGACCAAATTAGTTTAACAAACAAAACGTATGTGGAAGTGTTTGACACGGTTTTGTTGGTCCTGATGAGGGAAGGAGCAGTGATCGAGTCTGCTTTGATTCAGATAATTATATTATATTGGACCAAGTATTTGAGTTGCTTTGTTTGTCTTTGAATTATAAATAGACATGCTTTATAAGGGTGTTGAAAATGTGGAGGAGCTTCAGTTGAAGTTCTTGACTTTGGTTTTTTCCTTTAGAGGGCTTCGAGGAAGACTCACCAACATGTATACGAAGAGTCTCAGCTTCTAGATGTTTTTACCTTATCAATCATAAACGTTTATTATTCATGTAATAAGCAGCCACATGCCTAGAAATGCAGTAGTTGCTCTCTCTTAAAACAAATTGATTGTCAAACTGAATTTCTGTTCATAATGACTGTAGCAAACTGAGATTTTGAGGGTTTTGGAGTTGGGAATTCTGAAAGATACAGAGATTGAAGATATTGGAGTTGGAGAAAGTGAGCCATCAGCTCTTGAGGGAAAGTCTGAATTTCGAAACAGTTCATCAGTTTCCAAGTTCAGGTGAGTTGATTGATTATAAGTATGTGCGCGTGTGAAGTCTTCCATGCTTGTCTGTCTTTTGTTGGATTTCTGCAGATGATCTCCTTGACTAGTTGATCAGCAACATTTTCTCTGCTAAACTAAGCAGTCATCATACTTCTGGACACCGCATTTCTGCTCCATTTGGTAGCCAATAAGTTAATAATTTTTTGTGAGGTTCCTTAGAACAAATTGCTGTTTCTTGCCACAAATATTCTCTTTCTCGCTTCAAACATGGTAGGCTGATCATGAAGAAACATTATTTCGTTGCCAAGAAGTTATAGACTTATAGCCATATACAACAGGCAGCTTTTGGAAAAGTTGGTAAATCTGAACACATTTTTCTTCATCCACACTTGGCTACGAAATTCCCTTTTTCTTTACTTTTCCTCGATATGTTTTCATCTGCAGCTTCCTTTAGCTGTTTCCAACATTATTCCATGCAAGTGGAGGACTCTCTCTCTCTTATTGGTTAAGTGTATATTTGTTTGTTGTTTGATGGGTTAGTTTGTATCTCCATTTTATGAGGAAACAATATTAGCATTGGGTTTAGTTAGAGGGAAAAATGGGGTAGGTTTGGTCAAGTATGCATTGCATGAAACAATAATTTCCGTTCAAACTCATCACTTGTCTTCTTCTACTTGTAGCGATGGGCGCCACGCAAACGGTTGTGGCTGTGCCCATTGTTTTCTTGGAGCTCATCTTACGCTCAACTCTAGTTTCCGGACAACCAATCTCCTCAGCTTCTATACCAGGTAAGTTTACGCGTTAAAAAAAAAACAAAAAATATGATTAGTCTTCTCCTTTGTACATCAGGCTCATAAAGAGTGCGTATATATGACGCACAGAAAACATAAATTCAATGTAACGAAACATAATGGAAACTTCAATCCTAGTTAATGTTGATGTTGAAATCGGGTAAAAAGAACCGTGTACTTAATTAGTTTATGACCAGGAGCTTTCAATAAATGACATCCACAAGTTCAGAAAAGTTCAAACTCGGAGAAATTGTTCACGGACTTAGTCTGAAGGAGCCGAGATTGATTTTGCACAAACTAGTTTATGTGTATGGCTTTCGGTTTAATAGGAGTAATTATGTTCTCAAGCTGATCAATTTATAAACAAAGTGAAACTCACTCATAAAAGCATGGCTGTTAGGAATGGTCTAATTGACAGGATGAGGCTCTCCAAATAATCTTGTAATATGGTTTGGGAGTTTTTAGATCAGAGTGTTGGGTGGGAATCTCTAGGAATTCACTCGTAAGTTTCTTAACCATAAAAAATAGTATTAACCTTTTTTTGCGATCGAAACACGAATTCGAATAATAGAAACGATCTCTTTATAAAATGTAAAGAGAAAGTTATGTATAATTGATAACTTCTACCCAACTCTCGCAAAGCAGGGCGTGTCCGAGTACTGAATTGTTCTTTTTTATAAAAGATAGTGATTATAGTTTTTTATTATATAAAAACATACTATTATCATATTAATAAAGTAATTAAAAATTCCTTTAAAGATGGATGAAGATATTTAAGATCTTTTCTTTCATTGAGCCTCAAATTTAGTGATTTGTACTCGCAAATGATTAATAGTTATTAAGTCAACATACATATCTTGTTACTTCACTTGTTTCTTATACGTCAAAAGTATAATTTCTTGTTTTTTAACTACATTCCTACACTGGGTAGCCAAAGTTATAATTTATGTGCTGACTTTGTGATTGAATGTTTAGGAACAAATCTTCTCCAGCTAGACAATGCCTCACAAGGCAGTGGACAGTCGGATGATACCGTGAGAGTGGATCCTCTTGACAATTTTAAAAAGTATAGAGGAGGTTATGACATTACCAACAAACACTACTGGAGTGTAAGTCGCCTCGTTTCTCTCTAAACTAACTTAATGTTAAGTTGCAACCACTTCATAATAACATGTGCAAACCATGGAAGCCTGGATACTATACTATATTGTCTACAGACTCTGCAGATTAAGCATAAAGTTAGTATTCTAGTTTCATGGTAACATATATGGTTTGACAAATGCAAAGATAATTGAGAACTGAGTTTGAGAGTATTAGATTGTCAAATGCAATCTCAGCCTGTATATTTCTGGAAATGACGTTTTTCACTTTGGCAGTCGACTGTTTTTACAGGGATTTCTGGATATTCAATTGGTATTCTGTGGCTTCTGGTTGGTCTGCTATATGGAAGCTTTCTGCTAGCAACTGTTTGTTGCTGCAAAAACAGAAGAAATGGAAAGCTAAAGAAAAAGTATCCCTGCTTCAAACAGTGTTACCTCTGGCCAATTATATTGTCTATTTCGTTGACTATCCTGGCAGTGTAAGTCTGAGCAGGTCCATTTCAGATTCTAGAGATATTTACTATAAAGAAAGATGTTTTGACAAATGAAAACCATATGCAGAACTGCATCTGGTTTGGTTCTTGGAGGGAACGAAAGATTCCATTCGCGAGCAAAAACTGTTCTGGACATCATCATTGGCACTGCAAATGGTGCTTCAGAAACCATATACAATACTACTGGAGCAATGAAAGGAATAAGAGATAACCTAGGTTCCACCAACGAGAGCATCATTGAGAATTTTGGTGCATCAGGAAAAAGCATTAGTGACGCGTCTTTTTTCCTTATGTCCACATCTGAGAAGCTGGATGCTGAAGCTGCTAACATCCATAGGCAAGCTAGAAAGAACAGTCGCTTGATTGACAAAGGTCTCAAGATAGTGTAAGTTTCACCACATAAACACCTATTAGTCCTATGCATTTTGCTACCTAGGCTTCTCATATATGTGTGTTTGATGCCTGCAGGTACATAGTAATCACGTTGACAATTTCCTTGAACCTGACTGCTGTGGTTGCTGTGTCAAGTATGTTTCCATTTCTGCCAAATTATTGCTATTGTGTGCTTAACAGAATTGGTTCCTGTTTAGTTTCCTCGTGTAATTGTCACAGTTATCACAATTTGGCATTTACGAATGAAACTGAAGTATTTCTTACAGACTAAAACTTCCATGAATCCAGAAAAAGCTTCTTACAGAATTAAACCATATGGTTAGAATTGATAATGAAACTAAAATTTTTCTTGCTGAATGGAACTTCTACGAAACCAGAAAATGTTTATCCAAATAGTCCACAATCAGTCATTTTTTCAACTGTCATATTGGATATAATTCTCATCTAAATTCCCGATTTCATATTACTGCAGTCATCCGATTCCTGAAGTCAAGAAGTAGAGCCCTTCATTTGTAAGTAATCGAGCTATTAAAATGTATCCTCGTTCAGTTTTCCATTGCATTTTTTCATAATCCTTTCTCCGTCCCGTTGCAGATTAATCACGCTTTGTTGGTTCCTAACTGCTCTCTGCTGGCTCTTCTTTGGGATATATTTCTTCTTGCATAAGTAAGTCTTAATTAAGTCCTTTCATTCCTCTGATTGATTTATACAAATTCACTAATATAACCAACAAGATCTATGAGATAGTGAGCCAGTATACCAAAATTCTTAGTAATTGGAAAAATATCCACATTTCTGCAGTTTCTCCAGGGATACATGTACAGCTCTTGAAAACTTCCAGGAAAATCCCAACAACAGCAGCTTGAGCTCTATTCTTCCGTGTGATGAACTCATCTCTGCAAAACCAGTACTGTCCGATGTCGGTTCAGGGGTTTACAACCTTGTTAATCAGGTATTTATATCTTCGCACATGAACATATTTCTCCCTTTAAGTCGACTGACTGGTTGCAACGTTCGAATTGCCCAAGTCAGAAGTTTGCTTATTATTTAAGTCCAATCTGTAATGGCTAATACCGGCTAGAATTATAGAACTTTCCTCAAGATGCATGAGATAAATGATCTTTGATGTTGAAAACGCGATCCCTGACATAGAAGTACTTGTGCCTAATGTTTTCTCCTTGCTCCTGCAGATAAATGCAAACTTGTCAGCTCTGCAACGATCATCAAGCACGTTCTTTGCCATCTGCAACCCATTCACAGCACCTCCAACGAATGAATACAGGCCAGATGATTGCCCTGAGAACACAATTCGAGTAAGAGACATTCCAAAGGTACGCCATTAATGATAAGGCCTTCAGGATATAATGGCATATGTACTTAGTAACCAGAAACTCAAAATTTTCTCTCGTGCCTTCCTTTAAACAGGTATTGAAGGTGCTTACTTGTTCAGATTCGAACAATGGAACGTGTGAAGATGGACAATTCATTCCTGCTAGTACCTCAAAAACATTGACAGCCTACGCAGTTTCACTACAGGACCTATTAGATGCCTATCCTGGAATGCAAAATCTGTTAGAGTGTCGATCAGTAAAAGATGCCTTTTCGGAGATCCTATTGAAGCACTGCAAACCTTTGAAGCGAAAGGTTCACATGGTATGGGCATCACTGGTGTGTCTGGCAATGATCATGGTGTTGCTGGTCCTAGTTTGGATAGTGGAAGCTCAACATGAGCAAGAACACCATTCCAAGGATGGATCTGTTAAGCCCCATTCCACCAAAGCAGATGGGTTGAAACATGGAGCAGCATAAGTACCATGATAGGCTTAGGATCAGGCTAGAACTGGCAACAATTCAAAGATGCATACTACATGGGCACTGGAAGGCAGATGTGCAAGCAACTCCAGAAGTGCTCATAGGACCAAGAAGTCAAGTTCCAATATCATTTCAGATAATAATAATAGTTCCAAACTTTGCTGAGTGTACAGCAAGATAAACAAAAATATGTAGAAGTCAGAAATATTATATCGTAGGGGAGGCAGGGGTGAAGCCAGATTGGCTTGGTGACATTTATGGCAGCAGAAGTCATGACAAATTTTCCAGTTCTTTGATTCAATGTGAAGGCGAAATCTCGGGATCAACCTCATCACATAGATCACCGGGCATTTGTTAAAGCAGTATAAATATATAGATATAAATATTTTTATTTATTTATTTCAATCTTTGGCTTCTGTTGCATTTCCTTTCATCCATTGAAGTGCGTAATCATAATTTTCTTCTGCAGAGAAAAAGGATCGGCCTTATACATTTTCAGCCAAAATATACCGAACTAAATTATATTAGAACTTATATTATATATATAACTTGCAATACTAGAAACAATTTTTTTTTTGACTACTTAAAAATTTAATCTTTTTTGTTAATACGATTAATATTGCTTCACTAATGAACTTGACAAGATTTTAGCTCCGTGTGATGTCGTTTGCGTTCAAAAGCAACTTTAGAGAGTAAATGAATTTTGGTCTTATTGCTCCAAATTTGATCTCATTTGTACCGAAGGTTTCAATATATATACAAAATGTGAAAGAGAAAAAATTTCTATACAATGTCAGAAACAGAGGAAATAAACATGTGAATCTATTATAACAAACTTGTTGATGTGGTAGAGTTAGCTAGAGACCCAGCTGGATGTATTCTAACAACCTAGAGCTCAGCAGCTCACAGCAGCAGCATATTGTAACAAACCCCCTCAGGCTTGAGCAGGGGAAAAATTGACCATGCCAAGCTTGGACAAGAGAAGTTGATGCTGAGAAGAAGGAAGCACTTTTGTAAGTACATCAGCTAATTGAGATTTGGTGGGAAGACAAGATAATTGCAACAATCCTTCTATTGTTGGGCTTTCACTCCAATTCTGTGTGAGCTGTGAGCCCACTAATTAGTAAAGTAAACCAATTCGGTAATACCCAGGATGATCACAATGATCTCCTAGACAGTATTACCATTCCACGTAAAATCTCAGTTGACCGTAGGGGTCATAAGCGGTCCCTCTTAAAACCCGGCCTTCTAGACAGAAGTTACGTGCACGGTGTATTTATCACAACTTCACCTACAGCGGAATGCCTCCAAATATTGACTGAAACTTGACCTGTTGAATCCTCCAGAATAATAATCACAGTAAAATAGAACAATTACCGTGAATAGTAACTATGGTAAATAGTAACTCGTGAATAGTAACCACCGTGAATAGTATCTACCGTAAATGACAGATAAAAGTAACAACACCGAGAATTTACGTGGAAAATCCCCTAAATAATTAGAGGAAAAAATCACGGGACCGAGCCGGTAAAATATTTACTATATGTGTGGAGAAAATTTCTTACAATCACTCAAATTTCTCACCCACTAGAATATGATCACAATTCTAGCAACCCTCATATTTTACCGCTCTATTTTTACCTCACAC
>JANZXP010000001.1:20303342-20314088 GCA_027576715.1 Erythroxylum flavicans
AATTGGTGGTTGTTGTAATAATGAGAAGAACAACAACTAGTGGCTGGACCCATCATCTATTACCTTTTCTCTGCTGAAATGACAATCCAGCTTTATATGTTTGGTTTTTTCATGAAAGATCAAATTTTTTGCAATGTGTAAAGCTGACATGTTGTCAAAATGACGTCTCACTGGTTTGAGAGAATGAAATCTCATTTCTTCCAATAGCCTAACAAACCGTGCCACCTCTGCAGCAGCCTGAGACATGGCCCTATATTCAGCTTCAAAAGAAGATTTAGATATAGTCACTTGTTTCTTAGGCTTCCAGCTAATAGGAGACTCACCTAATAAAATGATGTAACCAGTGACAGATCCTCTGCTAGTAGGACAAGCTGCCCAATCAGAATCTGAGAAAGTCTGGAGAGAGATTTCATCTGAGGCTTTGAGCAGAATTCCTTGACCTGATGTACCCTTGGTATACCTCACGACATGAAACAGAGCATCAAGATGAGTATCCAAAGGTGTTTGCATGAATTGACAAAGGGTCTGAACAGCAAAGCTGAGATCAGGACGTGTATGTGTTAAGAAGTTTAGTTTGCCAATAATTGTTTTGTAAAAGGTAGGATCTGCAATAGGAGAGTTGTTGTCCAAGGATAGTTTAAGATGTAAAGGTAATGGTGTGGAGACTACTTTAAGGTCATTTACGCCACTTTCAACAAGGAGTTCATGAGTAAACTTCTTTCGAGTCAAAACATATCCATTATCCATCTTACTGACTTCAATGCACAAAAAATAATTCAAATGCCCTAAGTCCTTGATGCCAAAGGAAGCATGCAAGTGAATTTTCAAGATAGCAATAGCATTAAGATCAGGACCAGTCACTAATATGTCATCACCATAAACTACAACAATGGTGCTATGAAACCCTTGAATGTTAAGGAACAAAGAGTAATAATTCTTTGATTGAGTAAAGCCTAGACATTTGAGAGTCTGACTTAGTTTTGCAAACCATTGTCTCGAAGCATGTTTTAAACCATAGAGAGACTTTTTACGCCTACACACCTTGTTTTTTGCATTAGGAAGACCTGGAAGCATTTTCATGCACACCTCATGTAAATCCCCATGAATGAAAGCATTATTAATATCAAGTTAGAATAACGTCCATTTTCTGTTGGATGCTAAGGCAATGATGGATTTACGGTAGCCATTTTAATAACCACAGGAGAAAATGTTTCTTGATAACCAATCCCCTCTTTTTGGTTGCAACCAATGATAACAAGTCTGACTTTATGCCTTTCTAACGAGCCATCTGCTTTGAACTTGACCTTATAAACTCATTTGCATCCAACGGGTTTCTTGCCAATAGGAAGAGACACCTCATCCCAAGTATTATTAGCCTGCAAAGCGTCTAGTTCTTTTCTCATAGCACTAACCCAATTAGGATCTTGTGAAGCTTCATGATATTATTTAGGTTCAAAAAAATATGTAATTTGAGCAACATTAACTTGATATGTGTAAGGTAAAGTGGAAAAAGAAACAAGGTTACACTAGTGAACCTTAGAACTAATAGCAGAAGAACTAGTGGCATAATTGCAAACATAATCCTGCAGGTAAGTGGGAGTTTTATGCAATCTGTTGGACTTTCGTAGTGGAGGAATTGTGTTTGAAGAAGACCGAGATGAAGAAGAAATATTATTAGTTTCAGAAGAAGTGGAACGACGAACAAAAGTGGATGAAGTTGTGTCAATAGCAAATATAAAAACATAAGAAGTGTCAGAATGAGGAGGAATGATAGTAGGAGGGTCCACACGCGCATGAACAGGAAATGACGAAGTAGAAGTATTTTGATCAAAATGATGAAAAGGAAATATATTCTCGTGGAAAACATCTCTACTAGAGAAAACCTTGTATGTTTCCAAGTCTAAAACCTTGTATGCCTTTTTATCATATGGATAGCCTAGAAAAACGCAAGGATGAGCTCGACATTGAAATTTATCCCTATGGCTTTTAAGAGTTGAAGCAACACAAAGGCAACCAAACACTTTTAGATGTGAATAAAAGGGTTTAGAGTTAAAAAATACCCAATAGGGAGATTTGTTTTGAAGAACGGTAGTAGGAAATCTATTTATAAGATAAATGGCAGTCAAAACCAAAACACACTCTCCCCAATACTCGTTGGGTAATTTTGACTGAAAGAATAAAGCTCTAGCTGCTTCAAGTAAATGCTTGTGTTTTTTTTCTACTAAGCCATTTTGTTGTGGTGTATCCACACAACTTGTTTTATGAATAATCCGTTTGAGTGCATAAAATTGTTTTGCAGTACTATCATCAAATTCAGCAGCATTATCTGATCTTATGATTTTAATATTTGTATGAAATTGATTTTCAATGTAAGCAACAAAGGCTTTTAAAATTGGGAATGCATTGCTCTTGTGTGAAAGAAGATGTGTCCAGATGGTTATTGAAAAATCATCCACAATAGTTAAAAAATATTTGAAGCCATTATATTTTGAATGATGATATGGACCCCATATCAATATGAATTAATTCAAAGATATGAGAAGTATGAGTAGAAATCAAAGGAAATGATTGTCGATGTTGTTTAGCACGAGGACAAATATCACAGATTCAAGTAGTATCAGATTTAAATTGCCAGGAATCAATGTATTTCATTTGGCCACAGGACAAATGTCCAAGTCTACAATGCCATATATTTTCACTAGGAGAAACTGAATGACAGAAAGAAGAAGAGCAAAGATGTTTAGACGTAGGAGTCTTAAGATTGCCACCACTTTTAATTTTGCAAGAATCGCTGTTTACAAACTAAAGTCCACCAGCGTCCTTACCAAGAAGCCCTTCCTTCTTCATGGGGGTAAAAACAAGATTAGATGAGATTGTTTGGTCAATTTGTTGGCAGATAGAAGATTGAAATGAAAATCTGGAACATGTAGTACTTGATTAAGTTAGATGACAGCAAAACAGAACCAACTTGCATGATTCTAGCTTGTTTTCCAGTGGGCATAGTAATATAGCAATTACCAAGAACAGGTTTGGTGTTTTGAAGCAATGAAAAATATGCCGTAATGTGATCACTAGCTCCATTATCAATAATCAATCAGAATTAATAGTAGAAGAAAATAAGCAAACACTTTTACCTGCCAAAAATGCATTGGGATTATGATGCTCACTCTTTGCTGAAGTATTCTGCATCTCCAGGTTGTGTTTGCTCAAAAGAGTCATCAACCGATTGTATTGTTCCTGGGTAATTGTAGGAGAAGAATGAATCTTCTGGTTTTTAGAGGGAATGTCAACTGCTGGAGACATTGCTGAAGTTTGCGCCGTAGCTACCCCTTTTACCTTTTGCAAATTTGTGCCTTGGTGGATATCCATGTAATTTGTAACACATCTCAGCAGTGTGTCCAGGAATTTTGCAATGACTGCAAACGTAATTATGCTTCTTTCCATTGGAATTTCCTTTCTGCTACTGTTGACCTCCTCTAAAATTGTTCTGATTTTGCCTGTAATGACAGACCATTGTAGATCCACCATTATAAATCATCTCTGGAGTTTTATAATAAGAAATCAAAGCAGCAGAAGCAGATGCAATGTGAGAGATATTTTCCAAATCTCTTTGTTGTTCCTCTTGAAGCAAAATATTGTAAGCTTGACTGACTATAGGCAGAGGTTGCCACATCAAAAGATTGCCTCTCATGATCTTGTAATCTTCATTTAAACCCATCAGAAATTGCATAAGTTGTTGTTGCATTAATTGACCAGCTCCACAAGAACAAGTTGTTATAGTAATCAATGTATTGTATTGATCCCAGACCTTTTTGATCTTTGTAAAGAAAGATGCAATTGAAAGATTACCTTGGCTCATTAAAGACAAATCTCTTTGTAACTGAAAAATCTTTGCACCATTAGATTTTCCATATCTTTGCTCAAGCTCATCCCAAATATCTTTAGCAGTAGAGCAGTAAATTATACTCTCGACAATGTCAGTGTACAGCATGTAACAACCAAGATATGACCATATAATTACAGAGTTCCCATTGAGCAGACAGAGGATCGGTTGAAGGTAACCTGCTGTAGAACAAATCCTAGTTTGTTCTTGGCAGAAAGTGCAACGATCATTGCTCTTTTCCAATGACCATAGTTGTCTCCCATCAAAAGCTTGTTAACCAAAACCGCATTAGGATTATCAGCATGATGAAGAAAAAGCTCATGATCAGGATCAAGAAGAACTGATCCGGAAGAAATTGATCCAGAAGAATCAAAAGAATAAACAGCAGTAGTTCTAGCCATTTCAGAAGAAAGAAATTCAATCCAATTTTGGTCTTATTGATTCAAAATTGATCCCATTTGTACATAAGATTTCAATATATACAAAATATGAGAGAAATTTTCTATACAATGTCAGAAACGGAGGAAATAAACATGTGAATATGTTATAACAAACTTGCCAATGTGGTAGAGTTAGTTAGAGAACCAACTGGATGTATTATAACAACCTAGAGCTCAGCACCTCACAGCAGGTGCATATTGTGCCACCGTGCATGGTTTTATAAATCATTATTAGGACACAAGTTTGGACCATAAAAAGTTGAACTTTTCAGTCTTCAGCTAATCACTTGCGCATGAATTGTTAATGATTACGTAAGCCTCACCTAGTTCATAAGAAATTTAAGTTTGTCAAGTAAAGTTCAAGAAGTACAAATATGAGTTCTTTTGGTTGTAATTAACTCGTTTCGCATCTCCAAACATACATAGATTTGGTGAAAGAATGGAGAGCGCGAAAGAGTACATAGAAGAGCTACTTAAATTCACGCTCCAGTCTCATGTCAACGAAACTTTAGGATTCGATCTATGCCTCTCCAAGGAATTCTGTTCCAACCTTCTTCAGGACGACCCAGATGATTCATTTTCGCTCGCGCTCACTCCTGATAGAAGTCGTAACCGCGGTAAGCTCCTAAGGGCTTCTCCTTTAGTTTCCAAGTTTCAAATGATTAGTCAAAGGAATGACAGGGTTAGTCAAGTGCAATCATTTTAATTGCGGATTTGTTGCTTTTTCATGATTGCTGCAGACCCTTTTGATGGTGTTCCACGGTACCCTCTATTCAAACATCTGGCTTCGGCTATTTACCATTCTATAGTTTCTGGGGCTTTGTGTAGGACATACGATAACGTAGAATTTAGTAGTGAAGACGGTTGCTTGAAGCAGAAAGAGGAAGAATGGGAGAAGTCAATTCTTGAAAAGGGTACTCAAATAATGGATGTGAGTTACTTTAGTGAAGCTGTTGGTGTTAATTGGCTCTTGATGATGTTTCTTGAATCCCCAGTTCTGAAACTGCTGCTTCTTAGCAGATTTTGAAGAGTGTGTCCCACGAACTGCATGTTCAAGAGCCCTTCTTTTCTTTGTTGAAAGGTGCGGCTGCTTGTATTCTATAGGTCTTTGTGACTTCCCGTCAAGTCTGTAACATGCTAAGTTGATAATTTATTATCATATGGTTATCTGTTGTTTAGACGGTCAATGAATTGCGCTTCATTGTTCTGTGGTTGTATAGATGGCGTGAAAACAATTGAAGGAAGATGTGCTGGTGGTATTCATGATAGGTATGACTTGTGTGGACTTTGGTTTATCTGAGGTGGTTTCGTTTTGCCCTTGTTCAGTTTGATCTTTGTTTTTTGTTCATGCTGAAGGAGATAAATTACATGGCATTGGAACATGAATGGATGTGAGTTGTGAAAAGACTTAACTAACAGCATGTATATGTATAGGAAAATTGTGCCTTTAGATTGGTTTAACCTATTCTAGGCCTCATCCATCGTTTTAGGTTTTCGTTGTGTGTTACTAGTAGTTCTAACTTGTAATACTGGTGTCAATACCAGACGAATTTCTTGCTGTAGTTTTCAGAAATGTTTATAAGATTAAGATCAGTTTCTTTTTTTTTTTTCTCTGAGAGGATTGGAATAACCATAATTGAGCGTCGTTCTTTCATAACTCTCAAATTTATTTTCTTCAGGTTTATATTCATATTTTAAATGTTAATTATTGTGCTATGTCCATTTACTAACTAATTACTTTCCTTGATTGTAGATTGAAGCCAGGATTTGTTATTCTCCTGAACAAAAGTGTGGTGCTTGAGGTTGAGGTACACCTTGTCTGTGCAATTGATTGTTCAGGTGCTTTTTCTATGTAGCTTGGCCTTTGAAATGTCTTTGATTTGTAGGCTAGTCACCATTATGTTTCATTTTCGAAGATGCTGGAAGCAGAGGGTCTTGGAAACGTCCTTCCTGGGGTTGAAACCATTGAAGAAGGTGAAAGAGCATACCAACTACTTTGTTAATTTCACAATTTGACATCAGCTTGCATCGTATGTTGTGGATTGCTAATGATTATTTCACAATCTTCTTAGCTAGCTTGCCCTCATCAAATAGTAAACTCATTACATTTGGAATTTAAGATCATAATTTCTCTTTAAGATGTAAAGCATGTAAACCATGAGAGGAAGACCAGTATGAGTCGGAAGATATATGAGAAAATGAAATGATTCTTTCTCAAGCCCATTTTGACTATTACTTTCATCATACACTAGGAAAATTTAACATGATTCATCCATTTGGTTGGAAGGTGTTCAATGAGTCTCTTTTTTGGCTACTTGCAAGCTTTGCAATCCAGACAAAATTTATTGACTAGATAATCGGTGGCAATTACATTACTGATTTTATAAGATTTGAGCGACATATAATTCTGAGTTTATGGAAAGACCAGGTGTGAAAATATACAGGAGTTTTTACACAGAAGAAAGAGAAAGATCAAATGGAGTCCTTGCAATCCTTGTCTCGAAGCCGGCTGCTCAGCCATATCTAGTTTTGGCCAGTCTGCTTTCTGTAAGTACCTACTTACTATAACATTGCATGCAGAAGTTGCTTAGCCTTCATAGAAAGTAACTCTTTGATTCTTCTGTATTCCATTTCATCTACTGGGAAGCATTTACTCAATGTTTCACTTTATGGAAACGGCTTTTTCATGGCCTTTTTGACCTTACGAATCTATAGATCTGTTCAACTTTATTTTGTTTTGAATGTTTTGTATTCAATAAAAGCTGCTGGTTTTGGCTTGAGAGCTGTATGCGCATGAAAATTTAATATAAAAAATGCTTGTAGTAAATATATTGTGCTTTTGTCTTTTTGATAAAGGAACTGAGTTATAGTGGCCTTCAAAGTCTACTAGGTCTTGGACACACTGCAGGATCAGTTTCTGGTGCCTTTCCTCCACCGAGGTCAACCCTTCTCTCATCCTTTGTCTTGCCATATAATCCTAATGTAAGAATACACTTGAAATGCTTATCTTAACACATCGAATTTGCTCCCTTTACATTTGATTGGAGAAAATTCAATCCCACAAAATTGGTCGAGGTTAGTGGTTAGTGCAGTAGTTTGCCTTAACGCCAAATAGTTGAATAGATAAATCTTATAGTGTTGATTTTAAGCCCAATGGTGTGGGTGGAAAATAAATTGTAAAACAAACAAATTCAACTTAGAACCCATCAAGGCTTGCTTTATTCATTTGCTACCGTCTATTTTGGTCACCATATAATTTTCAGTTCCTTGATATGTTGCAACAAGCTAACAATTGTCTGTTATGAATTTGTTAATTCACATTAGATCAAAGGCAGTGCCTTGACTTATGGAGCAAGGGCTTTGGCTAAGCATGCTGAAAGAAGCAGCCATAAATATTGGGGTACTCTCAGTGGGAATGGTAAGTGTCCTAGTCTTTTTTCCATGCTTTTGCTTACTGCTCTTCTCAGATTTAGAATTTCAAGGAAACTGTTCTGCAGATTACCAGAAAGGTTCTTATTCATATTACATGCAAAAGATGTCTGCATCACATCAAGCTGCAGCATTTGAATTTGAATTCATGTACATATTAGCATAAAAACAGGTCTTTTTTGTTAGATCAACATGCTATATGCAATTTTACACGAGACTTGATGAGCAATCAGCTGTTAACAATTAATGTAAAGATGACTGGATTGTTGCCAAAAAACAACTGCTTCGCTGGCTAAGGCTCTCAGGCAATGAGAGAAAAGTCCACTTGCACATCTTGAAGCATTAAATGGCACTCTTTTTCTGTGTAGCTTGCCTTTGTTGCATACTTAAGCACATTGGGTTGGTTTTGAGGCACTAGAAGTGAGCACATCTGAAAGTTTATGTGCATTACAACCAAATGATTGAGTTTTAAGTTCTGCATTTTATTTATTTATTTATGGTTCAAAGTTTTCTGATGTTCTGTTCCTAATTTATGCAGAAACTTTTAGTATAAGCTATTTTTTTTAAATTTTAAAATGTTAATACTGAAATCATGAAATAACCAAGTCCAGTAGATATTGCTCTTTTAGGAGGGCATTTGCCTGAACTCATGATTTCCTAATGTTATCTTGAATTAGAAATCAGGCTTGCATACAACCACTAGTTTTGTTCTTTTCAACGGGAAAAGGATTACTACAAATCAAGGAGTTTGTTTTAATGAAATAAACCCACTACACAGGGTTCAGTTTCTTAAACTATGAACAATTCAGTACTTCTGGAAATTTCTGGCTTTTCCTTATGGTGTATATGGAAACAAGAGCATTGCTTAAGGAGGATATATTTTGACCTATGAAGATAGGACATCCGTCTTCATCCATTGTCGGACACTATACTCAAGAGTATATTTTGATTTCACTTTGCTAGATCGTGTGAAAAATAAGCTTGCTATGGACGTCATCAATTGTTTCTTAACCTCTTGTCGCTGGTCAAATGTGCACATTGTCCCTCAGCATGGTGTTGTCTTTGAGATAAGGATGCTTAATGGTTTTGGAGCACGATGGTCTAAAGATGGGACTAAGGTGTTTAGCTGCCATAAACAGATACTTCATTTTATTTGTTTTGTTAACATAGGGAGCAAATATGTTGTTATGAGTTGAAAACATGTTTTGATATTGCTTTAATTTGCTTGTGCTACATTTTCAGCCAGACTAAGTTTACATTATGAAACTTGTCTTGGAAGTGACAAAAACTTGAACTGGCTAGATATGCTTATTAGATCATTACTTAAGTGCTAAGCACTTGTTTATGATGCATGATCTCCATTAAAGTTGGATCGTTACCAGATGTTATCAATGTGTAGTTTTCTACTTTATATATCTACTTCATGTAACTGTAATGACAAAATAGTCATGGAAGTGCTTTTCTTATGTTCTGTATTCATTCTGGAAGGTGACCATGAACCAATTAGAGCTTAACGAATTATGTGATTGCTCATAGCATTTAACCCTGATTCATTTTATGTCATTTCAGTTCATAGGATTTCTTGAGCCATATATGGAAGATGGTCACAAGAAGGGATGGAGGCACTAGTATGCTTTAGGAGGCAGTCATACTAACTTTAGTTATTGTATTGGCAACTGTGAGACCCTCTTTTAAACAAGTTGTCTGAAGCTGTTCAATAAAAAGTCTGTAAGACTATTATAGGAAAATTTGTTTGTTGGCCGTGCTTCTTCATGTCTAGTTTATAACCTGTCCGTTTACATGAAGAAACATGCTTCTTTATATCTAGTTTGCAGGTTTTTGTTATCCAAGTCCCAAAATTTCTAAATTATGACATACAAAAAATGATGGACGAAATAGCTCATTGAAACACATATCGGGTGTTTGATGAAAAGCCTCGTAAAACGCATACTAACTGTTCGACGTAAAGTTCCATTGAACTAACTTGGTGCAACCTAGGGTTGCTTGTCAGCGTTTTGACAAACCGCATATAGTCCCTGTGACAGTAAGCATCGGAAGCAACCAAACCCAATTTTCCATTTCTCTCTACTATGCAGAGAAACTACGTAGTTCTTGTCGGAGTTCTACATCATTTTTGTCACTGGTGCGAGCATTGAGTTGAAACTTAAAAGTGAACAGGACCAAGGTGAACTTACATGGTACCTATTAAAAAACCATTTTGAAAACTGGAACATAAATAAAAACCGAGGACTGAGTCATCCAAATATTCCTTAGTTTGCTTTAGTTCGATTATTTTGTTTGAGGGCAAAATGGATGAAGAATAAGCAAATTTTACTGAAGGTTTGGTTCGATAAGCATATCCCTGTGATAGAATAATTCATAAATCTAATAATGTGACTAAAGCATGAGACAAATTAACCCTCCAAGCTTCTGTGTAGGGGTGGGCACGGTCCGGTTCGGTCGGGTTTGAGCAAGTTTTATAGACCGAACCGAATAACCGGTTTTCTAATACAAGAAAACCAAAACCGAACCGAATATCAAGTAAAACCGAATTTTCGATTCCTTGCGGTTCGGTTAAGTTCGGTTCGGTTGGGCCCTAATCTTGGGCCTTAAATTTTGGGCCAATTTTGCTACATGTCCAAAATTTTAATTTCTTTTTTGAGCCATTTTTTTAAAAGAGTAATAAAAACAACATGCTGAAATACCTCAAGCATATATATCAGAACAAAATTAACCAAGTATTGCCCTGTTCGGTGATTGACTGATTGTCATACTTGCAACTTGCAATGCCTATTTGCAACTTGCATTTATGACAATCAGATTACAACATAAAGCTACATTGCTATCTTTGCTACTACATAACACATATATCTGCTTACGTGTCAATGTGTCCTAACCTAGTTCTACTTTTGAATCTAATACAAAATAAAATACATATTACATTTTCACTTACAAGATTTCAACAAAATACATACAAAACTTAAAAACAATTTA
>JANZXP010000001.1:20334289-20367124 GCA_027576715.1 Erythroxylum flavicans
GAAGGTTGAGCATTCAGATTGGGCAGTCTTGCGTATAGTAGCTGCTTCTTCTTTTGATGGACCATTCACTAATCCCGTAGATTCACCGAAGGAGCCTACCACAGATTCCATATCTCAATTGAAGTCAATAAGTAATCTGTCGTATGCTGATCTATACTTGCATCACTTGGATGACTATCAGAACCTTTTCCATCGGGTGTCAATTCAGCTATCAAAAAGTTCAAAGAGCAACGTTGAAAGTGCAACTCCCGACAACAAGAATCTTGTCCCCATTACCAATGGTTTCTCATTTGAGGGAAATGGTGATGACACAGTTTCAACAGCAGATAGGGTGAAATCCTTTCAAACTGATGAAGATCCATCCTTAGTGGCGCTATTGTTCCAGTTTGGTCGATATTTGCTTATTTCTTCTTCAAGGCCTGGAACCCAGGTGGCCAATCTGCAGGGCATATGGAGCAAAGGTCTCGAACCACCATTTGAGTTTGTAACTTTCTCTCTCTGCCTCTGTTATTCTTGTTCTTATAGTGACAATTGGTGCAAGAAATTTGATCCCTAAATATACCTACAAAATGCATAATGTTAACCACCTACGCTTAATTACTACCTCACTTTCGGAATCTCTTGATTATTTTTCTTCCCAATTTTGCGGGAAAGGCTATAGCTATAAGTTATATTTTTGCAGAAGTTTTTTTTGAAGGGTGAGGATGAGTAGTCGAGCTTAACTTTGGGCGATGCAAATTATCTATTGGATTCAAATTGGTTTAAGGCAGATTATCTTCAATGTGGTTGAAGGTTTTAATCTTACTTTCACTTGAAATGAGCTTGCTTTAACATCACAAATTGATCCTCAATTTAGAATTTGACGCCGATCATAGCTTTGACTACATACAAGTTATTTCAGTTTGGTGCTGTAAAAGCTAGCATTGGAAGGTAAGCAAATGCCGTAATATACTCCCCGACCATCCATGTTTATCGCCACCTGAAGGCAAAGAGAGTTTATCTGTGAAATTTCCTTTCATTTTTCCTTCTCTTTAAAGAAATTAGAGTTCGTAAGCAAGCTACATCAGAAAAAAGTATCAGCTCCATTTCTACATGCTACTGGATTTATTTAAACCGATGAAACATAGTGCAAGCACTACTTATTACAGAAGCAGTAAAGGTACATTAAGTGCGTAGTTCCTGTGCCATTTGGATCAACAGTTTCTGCTAACACGATGATTGCCTATTTCTTTTTATTGTTCCAGTTGCGCACAACACCTGAATATAAATTTACAAATGAACTACTGGCTTTCACTTCCTTGCAATCTCAGTGAGTGCCAAGAGCCCTTGTTTGATTATTTGTCCACTCTGGCAATCAATGGAAGTAAGACGGCAAAAGTATGTTTCTTTTCTTTTTTTTTTCTTTATCAATTTTTTTTATCACAGTTGAAGTTTGTATTATCTTTTCTATTAGCTGTCAATCTTTATTTGTTTTGTATACATATGCCCTCGTATTCTTCATTGTGGGATTTTATTAGGATAAATTGCTAAAAATGATGCGGTAACAAATATTAAATATATATTTACGTTTAAACAATATGCAAATAGTGGGCTACGGGCGGGCCGGGCCGAGGTTGGCCCGTGATCGACGAGCAGGGTCGATCCAGGCCTATCTATATTTTTTAATTAAAAAATATAAAACAGCGTCGTTTTGTCCAAAATGGTAGGGCCCGTTCAGCGCGGGCTGACCATGGTCAACTCGTGACCAGCCCATGGCCCGTCAAACCCGGGTCAGACTGGGCCAGGCCAGGCCGAGCTAAAATTGCCACCCCTAAATATACGTAACTTTCTTGATGTCCCCTGTTTATCGGGAGAATCAGGCTCTTTTAACTTGTTGCTTTATGGTTGGCCCATGGTCAGCTCATAGCCTGTCAAACCTAGGTTAGACTGGGCTGGGTCAGGCTTGACTGAAGTTATCATCTCTAAATATACGTAACTTTCTTGATGTCTCTGTTTATCTGGAGAATCAGGCTCTTTAACTTGTCGCTGCCCCAGTTCCATCTACACCAACATTAAACAATGAAACATGCATGCGGCCCATAGTACCGGGTAAAGAGAAGTAACCTAAAAGAACTATGACCTAAACGTCTAAAATCAACGAGGCATCTGTAGTAAGCTACACTCTTGGTAGTGTTTCTGATTAATGGTCAGGACAGATTCACCTGTTTTGGAGAGCTGAAATCGCGTTTAAAAGGTTCAACTTGAAACCTTACATCCTGAGGATTAATTGTGTTTGATTCTGCGATTCCTCCTTTCCTCTTGTTTATCCGTTAACAATATGTTGGAGTAACTGATACTTTGGCATTTGCTTACTGCTTTATCTAAAATCAAAAGACTAAGATAATCGTTAATACGCTTCCTTTTTTTGACCATATTTTCTGTTCTTAAAGTTTTCTTGTATTCTTTCACCGGATGGAATAGGTGAACTATGAAATAAATGGCTGGCTTGCACATCAAGTGACTGATTTGTGGGGAAAAACATCAACAGATCATGGTGACCCTGCGTGGGCTATGTGGCCTATGGGTGGAGCCTGGCTTTCTACACATTTGTGGGAGCATTATCTTTACACGTTGGACAACGTAAGATGCTTATTCTTGAATAACTATCTACTTTCTTCGTTTCGGGTGGCACAAAAGTGGATGATCATTTAAGCAGAAGATGAAAAAGTCACCATAGAGGACAAATATGCTTTCCTGAGCAGTTCTTATGCATAAAACCTGAGAACGAGTTTTGTTTTCATTTACGTGTGCAATCGATATAAAGAAAGGAGGGAACTTTTTTAGTTGGTCTCCGCAGCAGCAGTTCTTGTCTTTTCCACTGATGATTTTTGGTCAACTTATTTTGTCAATACACTAACGGATGTTGCTACATAGGATTTCCTGAAAAATATGGCATACCCTTTATTGGAAGGATGTGTTAAATTTCTTCTGGACTGGTTGATTGATGGGCAAGGGCAATATTTGGAAACCAATCCATCAACTTCCCCAGAGCATGTGTTCATTGCTCCAGATGGGCAGCGTGCTAGTGTAAGCTACTCAACAACCATGGACATGTCAATCATAAAAGAAATATTCTCTTCAATTGTTTCTGCCGCTGAGGTAATGATATTCTTATATCAACATTTCATTTAGTATACAACACTTTGTTTTCTAGTATTAATTAGGTCAATGTGTTTGCTTTCTGGGATTACTTTGAAATAGGCTCTGGGAAGAAGTGATGACGAGCTGATTCAGAAGGTTCGCGAGGCTCAACCTCTGCTTCGACCGATTAAAATTGCTAGAGATGGTTCCGTGATGGAGTGGGTATTTCCTTTAAACTTGCATTCTCATTCTTGAAAAACCTCAAGAGTTGACTACATGCAATTGATCTTTTTCTGTTGTTCCTTTGGGAATATATACTTCTTTCACTTCTTGGTAGGCAGAGGATTTTCAGGACCCAGAACCTTGGCATCGACATATATCCCACCTCTTTGGTATTTATCCAGGTCATTCTATAACTGTTCAGAAGAATCCAGACATTTGTAAAGCTGCAGATTACACTCTTTACAAAAGAGGTGTGCCTTTTAATCGTAATAAAAGCTTCTATATGTTACTGGGCCATTCCATGCCAAATTTAAGCAACATACTTGCATTATCTCATCAAACTAACTAAATAATTGTTTTTAAATGCAAAACTAGTAAAAGTGTTGGTGGATATATGCAATGTAAATGGTTAATTTGACAAGAGATTGAACTGGAAAATATTATACATCCATTAAGGTTGGTTACCTAAAATGTTGATATCCTGGAGGAGCTTTTCATACCAGTGGTTAACTGGATTCTTTGTTCCCTTGAACATGTACTGCGAACGCGATTGTTTCTGAGCATGTTAATGATGTTGCTTGAGATGTCTCAATTGTCCGCACCTTTATTAAACAGGAGAGCGCGGTCCTGGTTGGTCAACTGTATGGAAAGCTTCTGTTTGGGCACGTCTTCATAACAGTGAACATGCATACCGGATGATCAAGCATATATTTATCCTTGTAGGTCCAGAACATGAATCTATTTACAACCGAGGCCTGTATAGCAACTTGTTTGGAGCACACCCACCTTTCCAGATTGATGCTAACTTTGGGTAAGCAACATTTAAATATTTGGGTGTCCATTGGATTTTTAGCAATTCTGAACGTTTTCTCGCTAACCCTTTGGGGACAAATAGAAAGGTGCATTCAGATCCATGGCAAACATTCTACAATATGCATATCCTGGTATCCTTGCTTGAGTTTAAATATCAAGAAACGTTCTTTGTGACTGTACAATATAGTTTCAGAGCATAAATTGGTGAAGTGGATACTGTGATTCTTTCCTTCTTGTGACTCGCCGAAATCTTATGATATTGTTCTACCCATATAGAGGTGCAGTATTTTATAACTGTTTCTAAGCCAAACCGTCTACGACATTACCTTGCATTGTCAAAATTTTCTACGTTAGACAGACTATCACTTTGATACAATTGATCAATCGACATTTTCCTGTAGATAGGAGCCTTACTGCATATGATATGTTGTAGAAGCATGACTACATTGGATATCTTCAAGATTGGGTTGTTCCTATTTATGCATAGATGTGTTACGAGAACCTAGATAAAGGATTATTTCTGCAATTTTTTTCTTCCAGATTTGCTGCCGCAATTGCTGAGATGATAGTTCAGAGCACTACTAAGGATCTCTATTTTCTCCCTGCGCTACCTCACGATAAGTGGGCAAATGGCTGTGTAAAAGGCTTGAAGGCTCGGGGAAACGTGACAGTGAACATATGTTGGAAAGAAGGCGATCTTCATGAAGTTGGAATTTGGTCCAAGAACCAGAATTCGGTTAGACTTTTGCATTACAGAGGAACTATGGTGAATGCAACCATATCAGCTGGTAAAGTTTACACATTTAACCGGAAGTTGAGATGCATAAAGACCTATAATCTCTCGTAGGGAGAAGCTTTTTCTTGAACTTTGAGATTGTTGAAATTAATTAAACTTAATTGAATAAAGGAACGGAAAAGAAGAGGACACATGGTATTGTACTTTGTGGTAGTTGAAATTTGTGGTGTTGTAATAAGTGTAGTGTTGGCTTTCTAATAATCACAAAATTTGTATGATTTAAAATTAGATTTTAGCTCTATAAATAGAGCAATGTTCAGTTATATTATCATCAATTAGAATCAGATTGAGAGGAGTTAAGTTGAGTAACTCTTGAGTGTTTGAGTAGAGTAATGCTCACTTCTTGAGTGTTTAAATAAAAGAGTTGTTTTTGTGTGTTAATTTCCAACAAAGTGATATCAGAGCGTTTTTTGTTGGAATTATATACACTATAATATATCAAATCGAAGCTCTCGACATAAGGAATCCAAGGCCACCAGAATCATCCCAATTAGAGATCCAATGCGCCAACACGTTCCACCGGAAGTTCTCTGCCAAAAATTGAGTTGAGCCGAGTTAGAGTTGAATCAACTCACCGAGTTGGAGTCGAGTCAAGCCGAGTTGACTAAGTCGTCAAATTGTTGACTGAGCCGTCTGAGTCACCAGATCTGTTGACCAAGCTGTTGACTTTGACATGTTGATCAAAATCTAAAAATTTTTGACCAAGTCTTTCTCAAGATTTTTTGACATTTCGGATCCATCCGCGCAGTCAGAATTTTCAAGTTCTTGCTATATTAAGCGATATTCAAATAGTGTGGCATCTTTCCAACTTCTGACACTCAACAAGAACAATTATGACAACTGAAGTATTAAAATGAAGGCCCTCCTTGGAGCACACGATGTTTGGGATATTGTAGAAAATGATTATAGCGAGCCAGAGAATGAAGATGCTCTTAACCCAAATCAAAAGTCAGCATTAAAGGAATCAAGAAAAACAGTCAAGAAAGCTCTCTGTCTCATCTATCAAGCATTAGATAAAGATGGTTTTGAAAAGATTTCCAGTGCAATCTCATCCAAAGAAGTATGGGAGAAGTTGCAAACCTCTTACAAAGGAGTCGAAAAGGTGAAGAAGGTTCGTCTCCAAACATTAAGAGGTGAATTCGAATCCTTACACATGAAAGCATCTGAGTCTATTTCTGACTACTTTTCGAGCGTAATTGCTGTTTCTAATTAATTGAAAAGAAATGGGGAAAAATTAGAAGACGTGAGAGTAATAAAAAAGATACTCCGTTCATTGGATCCCAAATTTGAGCACATCGTGGTGACGATTGAAGAAACTAAAGACCTGGAAGAAATGACAATTGAGCAACTCCAAGGATCATTGCAAGTATATGAAGAGAAGCATAAGAAGAAACAAGGGATCACTGAGCAACTCCTCAAGCTGCAACTCAAGGAGATGAATGAAAGCCAAAGCAATAATAGAAACTAACGTAGCTGAGGCAGAGGTGGAGGCCGTGGACGAGGAGGAAGTCACAGTCGTGGATGAGGTTGGAATTACAATAACAATAATTCCAACTACGAGAGAAAGGAAAGTTCAACACACCGAGGAAGAGGCAACACAACTCGAGGTATGACAAATCTCAAGTATGATGCTATAATTGTCAGAAGTTTGGCCATTATGCTCTAGAATGTAAAGCTCCCAACAACAAAGTCGAGGAGAAGGCCAACTATGTGGGGGAGAAAATCGATGAAAAAGAAACTCTTTTACTAGTGTGAAAGGATAGTGGTGATGTCCAAGCAAATTCTTGGTATCTAGACAGTGGTGCAAGCAATCACATATGTGGAAGAAAAGATATGTTCGTGGAGCTAGACGAGACGGTGGGAGGAAATGTCTCATTTGGAGATGATTCCACAATAATAGTGAAAGGGAGAGGTAACATCCTTATTCGTTTGAAAGATGGGAAACATGAATTTATTTCTAATGTTTACTATGTGCCCAATATGAAAAGCAATATCTTGAGTTTGAGACAATTGTTGGAGAAAGGGTATGATATACATATGAAGGATTATAATCTTTCCATAAAAGATGATAAGAATAATTTCATTGCTCAAGTATCGATGTCAAAGAATAGAATGTTCCTGATCAACATACAAAATGACGTTGTGAAGTGTCTAAAAGCTTGCTATGAAGATGCATCATGGCTATGGCATCTTCGATTTAGGCATCTCAATTTTGGAAGACTGGAGCTGCTATCAAAGAAAGAGATGGTGAAGGGATTATCGTGCATCAACCATCCAAATCAACTTTGTGACTTCAATCGTCACCACGATGTGCTCAAATTTGGAATCCAATGAACGGAGTATCTTCTTTATTACTCTCACATCTTCTAATTTTTCACCATTTCTTTTTAATTGATTAGAAACAGCAGCTACTCTCGAAAAGTAGTCAGAAATAGACTTAGATGCTTTCATATGTAAGGATTCGAATTCACTTCTTAATATTTGGAGACGAACCTTCTTCACCTTTTCAACTCCTTTGTAAGAGGTTTACAACTTCTCCCATTCTTCTTTGGATGAGGTTGCACTGGAAATCTTTTCAAAACCATTATCATCTAATGCTTGATAGATGAGGCAGAGAGCTTTCTTGTCTCTCTTTCTTGATTCCTTTAATGTTGACTTCTGATTTGGGTTAAGAGCATCTTCATTCTCTGGCTCGCTATAGCCATTTTCTACAATATCCCAAACATCGTGTGCTCTAAGGAGGGCCTTCATTTTAATACTCCAATTGTTATAATTGTTGTTGTTGAGTGTCAGAACTTGGAAAGATGCCACACTATTTGCCATATCGCTCAATATAGCAAGGATTTGAAAATTTTGATTGCGCGGATGGATCTAGAACGTCGAAAAACCTTGAGAAGGACTTGGTCAAAAAATTTTAAATTTTGATCAATAGGTCAAAGTCATCAGCTCGGTGATGGCTCGGTCAAATGGCTCAGACGGCTTAGTTAACTTGTCTTAACTCGGCTCCAACTCGGTGAGTTGATGCAGCTCCAATTTGGCTTAACTAAGTTTCTAGCAGAAAACTTCCGGTAGAACGTGTTGGTGCATCGGACTTCCGATTGGGGTGATTCTGGCTACGTTGAATTCTTTACGTCGAGAGCTTCGATTTGATATATTATAGTGTAGATAATTCCAATAAAAAACGCTCTGATACCACTTTGTTGAAAATTAACACACAAAAATAACTCTTTTATTAAAACACTCAAGAACTGAGCATTGTTCTACTCAAACACTCAAGAGTTACTCAACTTAACTCTTCTCTCAATCTGACTCTAGATGATGATAATACAACTGAGCATTGCTCTATTTATAGAGCTAAAATCTAATTCTAAACTATACAAATTTTATGATTATTAGAAAGCCAACACTACACCTATTACAACACTACAAATTTCAACTAACACAAAATACAATACTATCATAAAGAAGGAGAAAGCGTGGATCCAACTTTGTTCAAAAGTTTAGTTGGAAGTCTATGTTATCTCACGTGCACAAGACCTGATATTTTGTATGTTGTTAGATTGGTTAGTCGTTCCATGGAGAATCCAACAATCACCTATTTCAAAGCTGCAAAGAGAATTCCTCGCTATTTGAAAGGTACAATTAATCTTGGCTTATTCTATTCAGTTTCTCATTAGTACAAGCTTGTTGGATATGGTGATAGTGATTGGACCGGTGACAAGGATGATCGAAAAAGCACAATAAATTTTGTATTTTTTCTGGGTGATATGACATTCACTTGAAGTTCTAAGAAGTAGCTCATTGTGACCTTGTTAACTTGTGAAGTAGAATATGTTGCTGCGATCGCATGTGTATGTCATGCAATATGGCTGAGAAGATTGCTGAAGGAATTGAAGATGGCTCAACGGACACATGGTATTGTACTTTGTGGTGGTTGAAATTTGTAGTGTTGTAATAGGTGTAGTGTTGGCTTTCTAATAATCACAAAATTTGTATAGTTTAGAATTAGATTTTATTTATAAATAGAGCAATGCTCAGTTGTATTATCATCAACTAGAATAGATTGAGAGAAGAGTTAAGTTGAGTAACTCTTGAGTGTTTGAATAGCGCAAATCTCAGTTCTTGAATGTTTGAATAAAAGAGTTGTTTTTATGTATTAATTTCCAACAGAAATCACATTAGATTGTCTTTGGTATGGTCGTCTGTATCTACTGATTAGTACATTTTACTTATCACGAACGAGAGCCCTTTCCGCGGCATATTTTAAGAGAGAAAAGACAGTCGGAACATCCTTCCTTTTTGAGCTTAACATACTTTTTATGCAGTGGCGGAGCCAGGAATTTCTTGGAGCTGAGGCTGATTGGACAGCGACGGACAAGAGTTGACAGGGAGCCAGCCAGCCTCTTATATATTTAACATTTTATCATGGCTTGACTTTGAATATTGTAAATTGTAAATTATATTACACTTGTAAGTGATTACAAAAAATAAATTCATAATTATGATAAATCACTTAATAATGAGATTGATATATTATATCTTTACATAGATATAATTATTTTCTGATGCATCCAATTAGGAGACTTAAGCTATACAGAAATGTTAACAAATGAATTATTAGAACTGGTTTAACTTAAGCAAAGGAGAAGGAGGAAGCATCCGATAGGCTCCACAACTCTTGTTGCTGATCACCTCGAAACTTGACCGCCGAGGGCTGCACATGACAAACGAGGAGCACCCAATTGGAGAACTAACCTCCTCATTGGAGTTGTCCATCTCGGCTAGGATTTTGTAGACCAAATCAACGTCGCAGGGAAGCTGCAAAGGACCTTCACTGTTGAAGCTGTACTCTAATTCAACGTCTTCAAGAAACATCTTGAACAGAGGGTGGCTAGCGAACTTGTTCTTCACAACAAACCTTTGTTTCTGGGGTCCTACGTAGACTGAGAAACAACCATCTGGAGCTACCTGAATCATATTCTTATTACTCCTCCTGCAACTACAGTGTTGTTGATGATGATCATCATCATCTTCCTCTATTGTTGACCTATCTGCACAATGCCATGTGTTGCTTTTCTTCATAGTTGTTGTTGGACATTTCATGTAACATGAATGAGAACCCTGTACTAACGAAGACCCATTTCAATTGCAGGGGTTTGGCCAACGCAGGGGCTTGTCCCGATGTGGCTCCGCCCCTGTTTATGGCCATGTTTCTCTTCTTTCAACTTTGCTTCAGTTCTTTCTTAGTTTTCTACCTCAAGTCACCATCTAAAGTGGGAACTTATTTCTTTTGGTTTTTCGTTTTCCCCTTTTCTGCTTTTCTTGGTAAAGCGAAAAAATGAGCTTGACATGTTTTGGAAAAACAAATTTTACGGACCAGTCTTTTCTAGTCACTTTTTTAAAGTGCATGCTTCTTATCCTATAATTGCAAATGACAGTAAATTGCCAATTGAACTTATCCAACAACAATAGGTAAGAATCTCAATGATACGCGAAGTCTTAAAAAGTTTAATAATATGCAATTTTACTATTTAAACTTATTATTAACTTTAAACATTATAATAAGCTTAAATTATTGTCTATGACTTTAGTAACCTATCAACTAAACGACGAATAAGAAAAAATGAATTATCATTGTTAACATACAGAAGAGAGAGATTATATATGTGTATATATGTATATAGCCTTTTGAGTTTCAATCTCTTTGACTCAATTTTTGATGGCCATGATCCGTTCAATATAATAATTACAGGATGACTGCGTTAATTGCCTGGTCAAGTTAATTAATTTGTGTGTGTTTATATATATATAGAGCAAGTTAATTAATTGATTGTCATCTGTCATTCTGTACTTGTTATAAGTTACCTCAATCATGCATGAACAGGAGGATAGAGAATAATGAAGAGGCAGTAAACTGGCAGCATTACTAATTAATCTATGATAAATTAATTAATTATGGTGAACTCTATAAATGGATTGCATCAGGCTGAGCTTTATTCTCATCATATTTTTTAACATAAAGTGAGATTATGATCCATAGTGACTTCAGTAATTAATCATGTCATAGTTGTTGAGTGATTGTTACTAGCTATAGGAGCTAGATACGAGGGATTATTTGCACTATAGACTCTTGTGACCACTAAAGTTCGTTAAAGCTGATGGAGGTAGAGATCATGTCAGGTTAAATTAGATCCTCAAATGTATTGATCTATTTCAAGCTCTCTATTGCTTTTGTCATCATCTTTTTGGCAGTGTTTGATTAATTGATAAAGAAAATAAATACCTATCTTGTTATTTTTCCCTTAACATTTCTCAGTTGCTATTCAGCAATGTGGATTCGTTGGAGTATTATATAATTTTCTGGGAATAAATGTCTTATTCCTTTCCATAACTACTGCAATGATAAGGACTTAATTATTTTCTATTTCTGGGGCTATTTAAGTATGGATTTACGGTTGCTGCACTGTCGTATGTCTCGGGTGCATTAAACTTCCATGCCGTAGTAGATCACATTGCCACCAAAAAAACAACGTTTTGTCCACCTTTCACTATGTCATCAGACAACTTTACTATGTAGCCATGGCTTTTTGCCAAAAATTAACGTAGTTACTCCAAAATTTTGGTAAACGTGGTTTAACGACGTTATTGTCAAGAGGCTGTACTTTGGAGAAATCTATGATCAATTAAAGCTTTAGGAAACCTTGGTTAGACTAATAATGTCTATGCTTATTATAGAGAATTCGTGTACTTCACAATAAGTTGTTCTTTTCTTCTTTCTTATAAGTGACTAGATACAAAAGATCATTTTAGAGATAAAAGGTACATTCCTATTTATCTGAATTGAAATTTCAATAAACATAAAACTAATGACTCTTTGCATTCCTGTTATGCATTAATTTATGATTAAAGTGATTAAAACTAATTACTTTTTGGAAGAAAAATCTCTTCTTAAATTACTTTGATATTAAGTGAAACGTGAATGATCCTATTAACCAATGTTATTCCTTTGATCCTTGATTTGGGCTCTTGCAAGTCTTGTTCCAAACATTGCACTGTTATAGTCAAAATCTTTTGGGATGTAATTGCGCAACTGCTGACGAGTACCAACATTTATATAATTACATAAATATGATATGTTTTATTTGGGATTCATGCTACCGAACAAAAACGCAGTCCTTTTTGGAATTGCCATCTTACAATGTTAGAGAAGTTGCACAGGAAGGCTGTTCGTATATTTGTTAGTATTTTCTTTATATATTGGATCTGATCTGATCACCAAGAAATGAAGTACCTGTTTAACGAAACGTCATGAGAATGACTACCCCCACAATATAATACTTATACTATGCCCCTAGCTTCTACATCATATAGCTTTGTAGTTGACCAAGTCTGAGCAAACATGAGAGATCATATCCTTCAGAAGGTGCTCTGTAGACTCTACAAATCAGAAGAAGAGCTTCCCAATCACACATGGACATAACTCTCTTTACTCCAAAGGACTTGCACACGCACTTCTTCACTTCCCACCAGCAGAGCCATGATCAGGTAGCAGTTCTCGACATGCAAAGCAATAGCAACAACAGCAATAATCAGCCTCAGAACAGCCACACGTCGACGAGTCGTTCATCGGATTCAGGTGAGCCTAGCGATTCGAGTAACAAATGGGCAGGAAAGCTTCTTAGGGAGTGTGCAAGAGCCATATCCGAGAAGGATTCCACCAAAATTCATCACCTTCTATGGATGTTGAACGAGCTTGCTTCACCTTATGGAGATTTTGATCAGAAATTGGCATCTTATTTCTTACAAGCTCTCTTTTGTAAAGCCACCGAATCTGGCCAACGTTGCCTCAGAACCTTAAATTCGGTAGCTGAAAACAGTCACTCCTTTGATTCAGCCAGAAAGTTGATACTGAAATTCCAGGAGGTGAGTCCATGGACAACTTTTGGTCATGTAGCTTCAAATAGTGCAATTTTGGAGGCTCTAGACGGGGAAGCCAAACTTCACATCATTGATATTAGCGATACCCTTTGCACTCAATGGCCTACTCTACTAGAAGCCTTAGCCACAAGAAACGATGAGACGCCACACTTGAAGCTCACTGTTGTAGCAACAACTAGTCTCGTAAGATCAGTCATGAAGGAAATAGGCCAAAGAATGGAGAAGTTTGCTAGACTAATGGCAGTTCCCTTCGAATTCAATGTTATAAGTGGGGTAAACAATCTAAGAGAGCTCACCAAGGAAGGATTGGGTGTTCAAGAAGATGAAGCTATTGCAATTAATTGTATAGGAGCATTAAGAAGAGTAGAGGTAGACGAAAGAAGTCAAGTGATTCGAATGTTTCAGTCACTCAATCCTCGGGTTGTCACGGTTGTTGAGGAGGAAGCTGATTTCACTAGCTCAACATATGACTTCGTCAAGTGTTTTGAAGAGTGTCTCAGATATTACACACTGTATTTTGAGATGCTAGAGGAAAGCTTTGCGCCAACAAGTAATGAAAGGTTGATGTTGGAGAGGGAGTGCTCAAGAAGCATGGTTAGAGTTTTGGCTTGTGATGAGGAAAATGGAGGAGAGTGTGAGAGAAGGGACAGAGGAAACCAATGGTCGAGAAGACTCCAAGCAGACTTTTTGCCGGTGGGATTTAGTGACGATGTCGTAGACGATGTCAAGGCGTTGCTTAAAAGGTATAGAGCTGGATGGTCACTTTTGCTCCCCCAAGGAGAAGAATCAGGAATTTACTTGACTTGGAAGGAGGAACCTGTAGTGTGGGCTTCAGCATGGAAACCCTAGAAGAATGTTGCCCACCAAATCATCATTTTATGTTATTCTCTATACCCAGTAGCAAGGCTTAATTAGCATCAGAAATATACTGTCACAATTGTTAATAAGTTTTTGGATGAGTATACAATTTTCTCATCATTCATGCAAAATTTGTAGCTTATCCTAGGTCAAAATTTTCCAACTTATGCTTTATGCTTGGGAGTTTGTGTTGCTTTTTGTTGCTTTTAGATCATTGTATTTGTTTGAAGGTGTTTGCACTTATGCCTCTGTTTCAGTTTCCCACTGAATTTCTTTTTGGATTGCTTCCTTGGTATCTTTTCTGTTAAACTTTAGTGGACGTATGGTAATAGGAACTAGAATTATGAGACGTATGATTTAACTATATTTACTCTTCTTGCTTGCCTTTTGCTCTATCTACCTAATTAAACTCTAGTAGCAATGTATAGAAAAGTATTATCTACTAACCTGACTATTAATGGTATAACTAAATTCAGCGCTGGAAAGAAGAACAACAAAGAGAGAAGAAAAGAAAATATTTGGTCTAGTTAATCAATGAATCTGAAATTTTAATATTGATTTAATATGGGTGGCCTGCAAGACCCTCAATTTGTTTGAATTTGGAGAAAGCATATTTAATAATGGTATGATTCCCAAACTTAACATATTATTATATAGTGTCAAACAGAATATATGGTTTGTTAAAACGATGTTTCCAAGTGATCATACAGTCGTCATCATCTCATCAATATTCTAATTAATGACTTTTGCAGAATTAAAATAAGAAATATTGGATAATAAATTCAAGAGAACAATATCCAATATGTTTCAGTGGTTAGGAAATAGTGTGTCTTACGTAAAAGAACACAAGTCATAATAATTATCACTGTTTTCCTTCTTTATTATCAATCCAATGTATTAAAACGATCGTTATTTAGACATTCTCTTGTTGCAATCAACTATCAAGCCGGCCCACCTAAAATGATAATCTAACACAATCCACATCTTATTACTCATTTTCTTCATCGTCAACATACGATTCATTCTACCTTTGTTAAAGTTTCATGCTTATCGAACTCCCGAGAACATATGTCCTTGTCAAACTCTAGTACTATACACCTAATAAGGTATTCCTTTTGCTTTACAAGACAAGCCTAATATATAACATGTAAAAAGGTATAACTGCATTGCATATTGAATATGTTAAAACCAAGTATTTATATGTTCAATATATATCTTTTAGTAAAAAAAAAATTGAAGCACTCAAATGAGTTTTCTAGAATGATGGGTAATTTTTTTTGGTTGGTTTCTATTGGATGCAGAAAAGTATTATGAAATAAATATGACTCATATATTAAGTAGTATCGGATTGTGCATCACTTTCTCAACAAACTGTCGGTAAGAACATGGTTAACTAATTAATAGATAGTTGAGAGAAATTAGGTGATTAAAGAGACAACAAGATGATGAGATAACATATACCTAAAATTGACACAAAAGAGGAGGAATAGGGAATCGGAGAGGGACCAAGAAGAGACCTTGGTGGCGAACATATAGAATACCAACTAAATCCCACGTTTGCCTTTGTGTCTAGTGATTCAAATAGCATATTTGCTTTTAATTACCACGCCACATATTGTACTGACTTTAGGCCAACATTATATAGTGGGAAACAACTTTCTACATTAAGATAAGACTTGTCATTCTCCCCTTGCATATATTTCAGTGACACTATTATGAACAGTATATATAAATACATATATGCCTTCGTCATTCAAACATGGTCAATTGTCGACACCAACCCTTTTGTTGTTTGGTAGCTTTTCATAACTTTTTTTTTTTGAAAATTAAAAAGAATATATATTAAATTATAGCAGAAGCTAGTACTTGATCCTAAACAAGGATCCTACAATTATAGACAAAAGAGGCTATCCTACTCAGTATGTGCAATAAATACAAAATATACATTATATTAACCACATTTCCTTAAGCTTTTGGCTAATTATGCATTGCTTTCCATAACTTGGTTGCTATAATCATCAGATTTACATATGGAATCATCACCCTAGATCGAACACTCCTAGATCCTCTCTTTTACACATATATATTGGAAAGGTATTGCGTCTGAAATTCAATCCAAAGCAGATTACTTATATACCTGTCTTTTGGTGTTACACAGAGTTACTCATATCCTACAGATTGATAATATCTAAGCAAAACATGTTGGTCATATTTATGTCTTCCGGAATATCACATAAAATAAAATAAGTCTAATACTTTTCCAGTAGGGATTGTTGGTATTCCTATAAAGATGGATGTTGGAGAGAGTCGCTTGATCTAAATTTTGTTCTTATACACTGCGTGATACGGTAGAAGGGAAGAAAAAGAACTAAAGTAAGAGTACAATTTGTTCCTTCTATCCACAAAGCATCTATGTGTTTTTGTACATTTGAGAGTCAGCTAGAGTCCCTCCCATGAAGAAATAGGACACTAATTAACAACCACAAAATATCCATAAATTCATTTTCTCATGAACAGTCGAGATTTATTTAGTTGTATGTGACATGTGCTTAGTGACTGTTACTTGATTATCCTCTCTTTTTAAGTGGTTTTTGGTTTAGGGCAAACTGAAGGCGACAAGACACTATGCTCAATGGTTCAAATAGAAAAGAATCAAAATAAGGGTGATTTAAGCAGTTGAATGAGTCTCCTTAAGAATCTTCGAACTCTGAATTCGAGACGTATAAAGCTTTTTAAGAAATAAGTGTAAACTTCTTGGGTTTATGACTCTAAAATGGTTATTTAAATCTAATCACTTAATTTTAAGTCATTGAGATTTCTAAATGATATAAACAAAAATATATCTAAACGTTTAAAGTTTAATAAAAAACTTAGTAAACATTATTAAAATATTACATTTTCTTTCTTTAAGTCTCACTAATTTGATTCGAGACTAAATTTGATTTTGTAAGTTTATGAAAATTAAGGACATATCAATCCCAATAATAAACCCATAAGCCCAGACTTGGTGCTTACTATGGAGTCGTGATTTGTTGACCTTGACAAGTGTGTGATAGTGATTACGAACTCATATCTCATAATCTTTAAAAAAAATGGAAAACACTTCCCCTTTTCTTCCTCCTTTATAATCATTGTTAAACTTGCCTTTTCCCCTACCACCAATGGCTTTGCACCTCGACTATACAAGCCTCCTAGCCAAAGTATTAATTATTGTGCCATATTTCGACTACTACGGATCGATATGTATCATACAAACTGAAAATTGGTAATTAAGATTTAATTATTATATTAGGTTATGATACCGATCAATATCGATCTTTTCGATTGGTACTGTTTAGTACAAAAAATATCTGTAATATCAAGACTAAAATAAAAAGTAATAAAAATTTAAAGGTTAAAATTAAAAAAATCTTAACCCTAATTCAACTTTGCTTGTCTTCCAAAGCTAAACACCAATTCTCTCTCTTAGTTCCTCAGTCTTTCCTCCTCACCGTTCTCATTGCCACTTGCTAAGCTACTCATTGCTATCGTTTGCCACCAGTAACTCTCTCCTCGTGGTGTGGCTTTGCTCTGTTGTGATTGTTCTAAGTTTGTGAAAGAAAAATAATGGTCTTTTGGATTTTGGTAGCTATGGTTGTTGTGTGTTGTTTGCATTTATAAGATATTAGATGCTATATTCTTACTTCCAAAAATGTCCGTTGCTACTTTTTGAGGAACATTCACAAATATAACCTAGCAATCTGCTTATATCCCTACAATGTACTTACTTCTACTTATCTCACAAAATCTAGGCTTTATAAGAAACAATAATTCAATTATACTATTATCTAGGTATTTCTTTTCAAGATGAGTTGCATCTTCTCTACTAGAATTTTCAAGCATGAAGCATGTAAAGTGATCATCATCAAAAGTTTGGCCTAATGAAATACAAGTAGGTATCTACTAGGTTCAAATCCTAACAGGTGTAAAGAATGAGATATATAATTACAATTTTTCGGAAGCAAAAAAAAGTGAAGTAATTTAAATCTTTTTTATTTTTATTTGTTACACTCACACATGCATGATGTTTATGGAATCAAATAGAACAATGTAATGAGGGTTGTTAACATAAGTTTGTTTGCCTGTGCAAATGACTCGTTGAGATTTACAGAAAGGAGGAGTTGAATCTAATACAGAATTTATGAAATTCACATAGATTGGAATGTTGTGTCCTTTTATCCTTAAAGAAAGGTGCCTTTTATTTGCTCACGAGGAAGGAGAAAGTCGACTTGATCAACCAAATACTCACTCTTATTCCTAAAGCCTTTGCCTTACCTCCAATCAAATAGATAAATTGTGCATTTCTTCTTTTTTCTTAACTCCAACTTATGATTTGACTCCTACTAATTTTTCTATGATTAAAATTCAAGTTCATTACTTGAGAATGTAAATGCTTATTGACTTGTCAAATTATAATGGCTAGTCATTAGTAACCATGATTAATATGATTTGAGTAAATCTACTATTATGTGCAAAATGTTTGTTTTGTTAAGAAGTTATTGATTTATTTTTATTATATTTCTATATTTATTTTTACATATAATTGAAGGAAAGTTTGAGTACTCATAATAATTCAACCTGTTTAAGAAGATTCAATGATCCATCTTAGGTTCATATAAGATTAGTTCCGTGTATGGAGAACTATATTGAATTTATATTATGACAAACATTTAAAAGGTGGGGGTCATTATCAAACCAAGAAAAAATTTAGTTGAGATCAAATGTTATATAAAAACTTGCAAGAAAGTTAGCCATGATATAAAATAGTAAATGAAATCTTTGCTTGAAGAGTATCAAAATGAGAAATAAAGAAGGCAAAAACTAAACTATGAAATTAGAAGATTTTGCATTGATAAGTAATGATACTGACAATATAGAAGCTAGTATTCTTACCAAAGAACAAAAGATTGTTGCAACTAATATAACAAAAAGAAGAAAACAAGGGGTCTAACTTTTTTACTCCAAGAACAACTTTTAAAGCTTAAGATTCAATTCTTAGTGCATTACACTCAAAAGAAGCAACTCATAATCTGAAGATGGAAATAGCTAGATGGTTGTATGATGATAATGTGTTATTAAATGTTGCCAAATCTTACTATTACTAGCCTATGGTATATGTTATTACTCTAATAGTCTAGGATTTAAAGCTCCTTCAATTGATAAATATAGAGGTAATCTTCCAAGAAACTTTGAAATAAAAAATTATTTAAGTGAAAGAAGAAGGATTTAAGTGACATAAATATGTTCGATTATATATGATGATTAGACAAATAGGAGATATGAGTCCATTATAACTCTTTGCTAACATGATGTTATTTTTTAAGACAATTAATACATCGGGCCTATAAGAAATAATGATTCTTTATGGGATATATTTGATGAAATTGTGAATAAAATTAGGCCTAAATATTTATACAATTCATCACTGACAATAATGTTGCTTATTAATAGCTAAAAAGAAGTTACAAAGTAAGTATAACTCTTTCTATTATACTTCTTGTACCACACATTGTATTAACTTGATGTTAAAAATATATGAGATGCTAGACATTTTTTCTATTATTGATAAAACTATGCAAAAAGTAAGAAAAATAACTAAGTTCATTTATAATCACACATGGGTTTTGAATTAATAAGAAAAGATTCCATAAATGGTAAGAATTTATATCGTTATACCATTAGAAGATTTGTACTAATTTCTTATCATTTTAGTGTTTTATTCAAATGGAGTTAAAATAAATTTTTACAAATGGTTGCATCTTAGTACACCAAGTCTAATACTTAAATGAAGACTTCTAGGATTATACTTAAAAGTCATAAATTTTGGTCCCATTATTAGTTATAATCCGAGTTTGTAATCTATATTTGTAAGCCTTTAGTCAGAATATTCTATTTGGTTATAAGAAGTCAAAAAATGGTTACTTTTATGATGTTATAGGAAGGGTGAAGGAAAAAGAATCAAGGCTAATATGAAAATAGGCCTTATCTTATAATCATTAATAAGAGGTGAAAAAAATAACTTTACTCTATGTTGTTTACTGCTGGTGTATTTTTGAATCCAAATTTATTTTAGACCAAGTTTCACAAAGAAAGTTTAACTTAATAAAGGAATGCTTTTAAACATAAGAACAATTATTTCAAATGACATAATGCAAGATCTCCTTAGCTTACAAATGGAGGCATATAAGGATTCTTGTGGTGATTTTGGGATGCCCAATACAATATGCTAAAGAAACAAACTTAATGCAAGTATCTATTTTTGCACTTATATCACTTATTTAAAATTGTTCATCACTTTATTTTGTTTATGAAATTATTTTTTTATCTTGCAATTGCTTGGTGAGATAAATTTAAAAGTGGTGTTCTAGAATTGCAAAGGTTTACAATTCAAGTTATTTGTCAACTTGCAAGTGTAACTAAATATAAAAGAAATTATAACACATTTGAGTTCATTCATATTAAAAAATAGACTAAAAACTATGAGATTAAATGAACTAGTACTTATTCGATACAACCTGAAGTTTCGAGAAAGGCATGTTATTATCATTATTAAAATTTTCTCATAATTTCTTAATAATTTTATTTTATTTATTTACTAGGACTCTTAATAGAACCAGTAGTTTTATTAATCTAATTTACTTTGACGATACCAATCTCTCAACAGATTGAGTTTCTGGGGAACTCAATTTTTTATATATAAGTAACTTAGAAGATGATTTTGGATGAGAAAATATTGGCATGTTATTTTTGCATTAAGCTTGAATGATGGTGACAATGAGACTCCCTTTAATAATAAGAAGTTTGAACTAATACAATTTAAGCAAATATATAATGGAATGAAGTTTAAGAATTTTCATTTTTCACATTTTACTTTTAGTTTCACTTATATTTAATGTATACATTAAATTCTATATATGCAATATAAATATAAACTTATAACTCTAAGTGTTTTTGTTTTAAATTTCACTTCCACTTTATTGTTTTACTAGACATGAACTCATATTGTTATAGACCAATATTGTTATTATTATATGATATTTTATTGTAATCAATTGTAATATTTTAAGTACTTTACTTTATTTTAAGTTTTATAAATGTATGAGAATTATATTTTTATTATATTAATTGTGGTTATTGTTTGATACTAATTATTAATGATATTTATCCATATGAGAAATATATGAAAAGTAATATTAATAGGAATAAAGAGATATTTGTTATATCAAGTTTATATTATTCTAACTTTTTAAGACAAGGGTTCAAGTAAAGTTAAAAAATATATAGCATAATATATTGAGAGACTATTTTATAATTTTATAAAATTAAAAGACTATTTTATAAATTTAAAAAAATTATTTAAATTATTATCGATACTGATATTGTACGTACATAACCAAAATCTATGTCAAATTCAGTATAGTATTCACAAAATTTCTCCTAATGATAATCGAAAAACATTTAACATCAATTGTTGGTCACCATACATTTGTAAAAACTCATAAGGTCATATTTAAACCTCCTCATAATACGTAATAGACAAAACCAATACCAAACGATGCATCATAGTAAAACCCCCAAGTAGAGAAAGGTTTGTCAATAAGAATAATACCCCAGTCCCACAACATATCTTAATAAACTTGTTTCACTTAATATGTTATAAGAACAAAATCAAAAGTTTATTTATGTTGATTTTGTTAGCTCTTTCACCATATTTATACTGCTTGAGCCACTACCATCAAACTTCAAGCTACCACTATTAGAGCCCTATAATGGTGTAACATATTCATTCAATCATACTAAACAATTTAGGAAAATGATAGATCTAAACAGGGTATTAGGTGTAATAAAATGTCAAAGTTTCTTATCTAATGTGATAGGTCTAACAAGAGCCTAGTATCAAACACTTTCTATAAGTTTAATAGTTAGCTTCAAGTAACTAAAGGGCACATTGACCAAGTGATGTCTTAACATATAATTTTGATGATAAAAAATTATATTGTTATTAATTAATTAACTTTTGGTGATATTAATAATTTTATTATAAATAATCAAATAATAAGTGAATAATGAAGGTCAATAGAAGGAAAAAGTGAGGAAATGAGTCAATTAAATAAATTAAACAATCAATGGATGGAGAAAATGAACAAAGTGGAGAATATAAGTCATTCAAGTCAAGAACTAAGAATAGGGAGGAATCAAGTATATCAAGATTTAATCAAATCATTATAATCCTTCTTTTGACCTTATATTAGTCATTTCAATAAATTATGGATTCAATTATTGCATGTTCATTTTAATATAGGACATCATTTCACAATCAAGAGGAAATTCATTTTGATATTAAAGTAAAAACTCTTAATCTTTAAAATACTCATTAGGAAACTTTTGAAATGATTTTAGATCAAGTTTTAGTTAAAAGAATATGGTTTTATATTGAAAAGAACTTGAAAATCTTTAGTAACATGCTTTTAGACATACTAGTCAACCAATGCATATATGTGTTCAATCAAAGTACTATTTTTGGATACATTGATCAACTAATGTCTAGGTTTGGTCAACCAAAGTATTAGGAAAAGTCAAGATTTATGTATTGTGAATTTGTATATCATATTGGATAATACACTAGTTGATTACTATGACATATTGGTTGACCAATGTCATTATTATTAATCTTTGTGATGGTTAGTTTTTGTTTTTAACAAATTATTAGGTTGTTATAAGTATAAATAGATTAAATATAAGTTAAAGCTTGTTTAGGCATATGAGAAAATTTTTAAAAGCTTTGGAGTCTAGAGAATCCATATTTACATTATAGCATATATATATATATATATTGTTGTAATTGGGAAAATTGCTTAGGATACATTTTGTGAGATTTTTTCTTAATCTTAAATAAGATTTGTAAATAGTTGCTTGACTCATGATAAAGCAAGTGCAATTTTGTGTTTCTCTTCACCTTTGGAAAAAAGATATTATATAGAGGGTCACTCATTATCCATTATATATATATTATATATATTTATATTTATATTTATGAGCAAGATAAGCAGTTTTTAAATTATATACTTGTTGTAACTAGGAAAATTGCTTAGGATATACTTTGTGAGAGTTTTTCTTAATCTTAAATAAGATTTGTAAATAGTTGGTTGACTTGTGATTAAGAGCAAAACCATGAAAATTCAAATGGACTACTTCCTCATAAGGTGAAGAAATCAACCTAGTTACAAGGATTGTAAGGTGATTTGTAAATCTTGCTTGTCAACTTAGTATAGATTGTTGATTATGGATCTTACAATTAAAGGTTGGAGGAAGAAGAGAAGTCATAGGAGGTGTACCAGAGTCAAAAGTTACACCTTGAAAGGGGATATAGTGTAACAACTTAGGGATAGAGTAATATATGGAGAAGAATGGAAATTAGAAGGAGATGCTAACCAGATGTAGAAGAGAGTAGCAACTCTTTTAAAGGAAGCAGTTAAAAAGATCTTGGGAATTTATAAAAGGCCTAGGGGTGTTAAGATGGAGTCCTGGAAGTGGAATGAAGATGTGCAAGAAAAGGTTTAAATCAAGAAGGTTACTTATAAAGCTCTATTGGTTCGAACTATAGAGGTAGAGAGGAAGTTAATAGAGAAAGTTACAAACCGGTAAAGAAAGAGGTGAAGAAGATAGTCTCAAAAGCTAAAAGCATAGCTTGCAAGAAATTATACCAACTATTGAAAACCAAAGATGGAGAAAAGGATAGTTTTAAATTGGCGAGAGCTGGAGAACATAAAGTGAAACACTTAGATCAAGTTTATTGTATAAATATGAACTAGGGCAGGTGATGGTGACTGAAAATGACATTAAAAGAAGATAAGAGAGATACTTTTATAACCTTTTTAATGAAGGAGTAGAGGACAACATCTCTTTAGTGATCTCAGCACATTTGAGAGGTATTGTAACTTTACCTGTTATTGGCAAATCACATAGAAAGAAATCAAAAGAGCTCTAAAGAAGATGAAGAGTGGAATGGCAATATGGCCTGATGAGATGCCCATATAAGTATGGAAGAGCCTAGGCATAGATGGTCTTACTTGGCTAGCTAAGCTTTTTAACGTGATCCTTAAGTCAGCCAAAATGTCAAACAAGTGGAGACTTAGTATGCTAATTCCTCTATACAAAAATGAAAGGGACATCCAAAGTTGTAACAACTATATGGACTTCAAACTACTTAGTCACACTATGAATTTATGAGAGAAGGTGATTGAGAAGAGAGTGAGAAAGGATGCACCTATCTTAAAGAATCAATTTGGTTTCCTAACACACGACAAAAGCTTTACATCTCTTTGGAAGATTAATAGAATATTGCAGGGAAAGATAGTGTAACCTACGAATAGTTTTTATTAACTTAGAGAAGACTTATATCAGGGTACTAGGGAAATCATGTAGAGAAGTTTAGAAGTTAAAGGAATTCCAATGACTTATTACAGGTTATTAAAGATATGTATAAAGTTGCAAAGACTAGAGTAAGGATGATAAGAGGAGATAAAGAGCATTTTTCTATCGATATTGGGCTACACTAAGGCTCCTCATTGAGCCCGTTTTTGTTTGCAGTAGTGATGGAAGAGCTTACCCAGAATGTCTAAGGGGATATACCTTGGTGTATGTTCTTTGCTAAAGACATTTTTTTAATGGATGAGACAAAAGAGGTGTCAATATCAAGCTAGAACTTTAGAGGCATTGATAGTTGTGATTTGCATTATGTTTTAGGATTTAATTTGTTAGGTATTCAGTGTTAATTTGGGTTTTTAGTATGTATCTAGGTTATAATTATGTTAGTTTATATGTTTAAGTGTTTTTATGGGTTAGTATAAATCTTTGAGCTTAAATGTTATGTTTTTTAGGTACCTTGATGTGTTTGTTAGTGTTTCAGGGTCAACGGTGAAGAATGGAGAAATTTTGGAAAGTTTCAAGCCAAAATCATGGCCCACGATCGTGGCAAGATTATGGGACAATAGGCCACGATCGTGACAAAGAAATATGAGTCACCATGCCCCAGGCCACGATCGTGACAGAGAGATCTGAACCAGGCCACGATCGTGACACTTTGGTCACAATCATGACAGAGAGGGTTAGACGCTGGCCACGATCGTGGAAAATAGGTGAAAATGTCAAGTCTCGAGGAATGTTTCGAACTGTTTTAATCCCGAATCAACCATAGGGCTTCCAAGGTGTTTAAGGAACATAAAGAACAAAAGATAAGAGCTTTTTGCATTAGCCAAATTCTGAAAACCTTAGAGACTTATCAAAAGATTTAAGGAAGGAATCGAAGGAAAAGGAAGAGAGACACACGAAGTACTTCTCGGAATAAGAGGAGAGAGCCTCCACTAATCCATTCCACTTGTATTTTCTGATTTTATTTCAATTTTATTAATGTATAAAATAGGGATAGTCATTGACAATAGGTTTTGTTGAATGTTGATTTATGTCTATACTCACCTTTGGGATTTTTATCTTTGAGATTAATGAAGTTTGATTTATTATGTTTTTATTGAGTTATTGTGATTCAATTTTTGTTCTTAATAATTTGGTAATAAACTGAGAGGGTGAACCGAGAGAAAATCATCAAATTGGGCTAATGAGAGTTAGGTAGTTTGATAGACTAAGAATTTAATCAAACCGGTAAAATCGGGTAACGAGAGATCATGCATAGATTTTCAGTAAGTTATTGGGCAATTTTAGAACTAATTTAGGTTTTGGGTTAATTGGAAATCGAGAGATTACAATTCCATAATCTAAATTAGGGTTAAAGATTATAACTTCAGAGAGAGCAATCCACCCTAGGACCGTCTAGATCTGGTAATTTAGTGATTCCATAATCAATTAGGTTTTCATTAAGGTCGGATTAAAACCCTTTTCTCTCAATTGGTGGTTCCTAGGTTGATTCTTGATTGGGTTGTGCAAATTGCTATCTTGTGTATAGTTTCTGAATTTAATTCTTAAGATTGATTATTAATTGATTAATTTTCTGCCTAGTTGTTTATTTCAATTATTTGCAAATTTAAGTTAAGCCTTAGACTTTAGGATCAAATTACCCCTCCTCATGTGATCAATACCTTAGGTACTACATGAACGAACCATGTGCTTGGGTATTATCGAGGTTAAAAATATTAAAACTTATCATACATAAACCGTCAATCATGCATAAGTTACAGTCAAAGACTTTTAAATTAAGCAGGATTAGGACTAAGTACTTAAAGTGTAATTTTTTAGCTTTAGGGTGGCTTCCAATGTATAGGTAAGGATTAGTTCAGAAGATAAACCACAAAAAAGTATAACTATCTAGGATCTATCATCCGAAGTAATAAAGAGAGAGATAAGGTCATTATTCACCGTGTCAGTTTTGGGTGGTTTAAATAGAGAAGTGCATAAGGAGTTTTATGTGACAAGAAGATATCACTTAAGCTCAAAGTTAAATTATGTTATTCAACAATTAGGTCAGCCATGCTCTATAAGACGGATTGTTGGCCCATCAAATAGGTGTATAGTCTTAAGTTAATAGTGGTAGAGATGAGGATACTATGATGGATGTACAACTTTACTAAAAGAGATAAGGTCAGAAATGTAATGGTAAGAGATAAATTAAAGGTGGCTAATATTAATGAAAAATTAAGAAAGACAAGGTTTTAGGTGGTTCAAGCATGTTAAGAGAAGACATCCTGATGCTCTAGTGAGAAGATGCGAAAGGATTGTACTTAGAAACTGTAAGAGAAAAAAAGAAAGGCCTAAGAAGAATTAAAGGGAGGTGATCAAAATTTAAAAATATATGACTCTGTTAGAACTTATAGAGGACGTAGACCTCAACAGAAAACTTTAACGCACTAGGATACGGGTAAAGGATCTCACATAGAGAGGTCCTCTTTCTCATAGGTCTTTTAAACATTTTTCTTTAAGTCTCATAATCTTCTGTTTAGCCTAAACGTTTAATATGTAATACTTCCTTCTTTGTTATTTAGACTAAGAATTTCTTTACTTAGCCTAAACATTTTCTTGTAATCGCCTAGTTGTTTTATTTATTTACTTCTCTTCTTTCTTGTTTGTATATTTATTTACGTATTTTTATCTTTTATTTTTATTCTTTACTTTAGTCTGTATTTATTATATTACTTTTTTATATTTTTATTTACACGTAGTTATTTATTTCTTTTTATTTATATATTTATATATTTTTTATTATTATCTTTTATGTTTATGTTTATGTCTACTTTTAATTATTATTACTTTTATTATTTTAATATGAGTTTTTATTAATTCTTTTTGTCTTTATTTTATTTTATTATTATAGATATTATTTTTCATGTGAGCTTATTGGAAATAGCCTCTCTACCAATTAGGAGTAAAGGTTGCATGCTTCTCGATCTTCCCAAACCTCGTGTATTAGTGGGACTTTTACTAGAATGTTATTGTTGTCGTTGTAAAGATAAAAATAAACAAAATGTAGTTAAGTCTATCACAATGAAATTTTAGTATAAATTAGACATGTTAAAATACAATCAAATCAAAATTAATAAATTTTGAGACAAATATGATGAAATTGTAACTAATTATAAATTAAAAAAATTGGAAGTAATCAAGTGTATTCAAAAGTAAATAGATATGAACAATGGAAATTTAAGTCAAATAAACACTTTAACCATAATGAATATTCAAATTAAAATGTATAGAATGTAACTATGCAAAAAAAATAAATTAAGATTATTTAAGTGAAATTAAATGTAGGATTTAATTGTTTTGATATGATGGCAAAACTTGTGAGTAAATATTAAAACATAAAGAATTTGAATAAAATTGGCTAAAAGTTGGCAAAATTTTGAGCATTAACATCTACTCTTGATTGAATTCTTACAAGTATGAAATCCTCCAAGGTAGGATTATGCCATGTTGTTATAATTATAGGTCTTAAAAGATTTAAAGAAAAGTATGAGAAACAACCAACTTAAAGACTTTCCCCATGAAATAAGCTTCTTAATCACGAAAGGCCTTTTATAAATGCTCGTTCTCCTCCTTATGACACTTGATCTAGGCATAAAAACAATCAAAATCCTTTTGAAGAGCTTTAATCTCCTTAGAATATTATTGATCTCTATCTTTTTATTTAGTTGCTTTTATAGCCCTATCCTTTTGAGCATAGTTAAATTGGAGATTTAGACGTTAAATTTCCAGATGTGCTAGTTTGTTACACACAACCAAAGAGCATGTCACAAACAAAAGAAAATGTTAAATCTAAATGTAACTTAGGAGTAGAACCAATGAGCATATCACCTATAAGTAACATACTTGTGCCATCATTGAAATGCCTCTCATTATTAGGAAGAATAATCTTTCTTAAGACCTAAGGTCTCATATTATTGTCATCAAAGATGGAGTCTCTAACTCTAACAGACTAATAGGGATAATAGATATAATTTACCAACATACCTTTTCCTTTATTGTACCTAGGAGTTATAAGTAAAAAGAATGCAAATTATACATTAAGGTTATCTTGAACAATGTTGGAGACTCTAATAAGATTAGGAATTAGTATATTCGTAATCTTCTGTTGCCTCCTAACACCCTTAGAAGTTTTAAACTTGCACCTATCACCCATAGGCTTGCCATACTTCCTCTTTTTACTAGAATTGTTAAACATCCATTTAGCCATCTTCCTAACCCTTTGGGCTATGTGGTTCATGTTCATATCTACAAATAAATGTTAATATGTCAACTTAATAATATAGCAAGTCTAAACATGTATATTGTTGGTGGAACCTACAAGCTTATTCATCTACAATTTCATCCTTTAACAATAACTCTCTAGTAATGTCTCTCCAAGAAAGAGATTTATCACGCTCAATTATAGTCTAATCTTGACAGACAATAGGCTATTATTCTTGTTTCAATCATTGAATCTAAGATTAAAATCTCCCCAAGCAAGCTTGAAACCTCACTCATAAAAATGTTTTAAGAAAAAGAATAAAAATTTCCCATTTCAATCATAGGTTCGTTTTGAGGGATCCTACCTTAGTCCGCATATTAGATATTGTGTTTAAACTATAACATCCAAAGAACCTCCTAGCATGTCTTTGCATAAACCTGAATAAATCAAAAAAAATTTATATGTTCACCAAATGAAAAACTATAATAAAACATGATATTAAGCACCAAAAGTGAGGATGTAATTGATTTAAACTCAAGCATGTCTGACTTAATAACTGAATGAAAAAGTCATTAAGTGGTAACCTCAAGATACATCTAAAGCTATCATGGTAAACACTCAACTCCCAAGGCCTGCAGATATAAGTTCTCACATGGGTCTAAGGGTCTTCTTGTCCTTATAAACGAGAGAATGCTAAAATCTAGCCCCATTTCATCTAGGTCTACCCTAAACCTAAATTCATACATTTTAGTCACAAAATATTCTATAAGACTAAGGATATAATCAAGGGCAAGTCCCAATTTTCCATTGGTAATAGGTTCATTATCGAATATTATAGGTGTATTACTAATTGAACTAGACTTAGTTTTATACCAACTAAAAGACCTGACACTAAAACCCCCATTGGTGTACTTAAAGATTTAACATTAGAAATTCCATCATACAATGAATCACTATGTAAAGACAACTAAAAAATAAAAGGATCAAAAGCCTTATCATAAAATGACAATAGACTTTCACCAATTAAGAGTTGATTAATTCAATTTACTTGAACTTTCAGATTTATAGTAAAGTGAAAAAAGAAGTTATTGCTTAGTTGTGAGACATAAGATTGTATAAACTCATCAACATTTTTCCTCAAACATAAATTACCCCAACATCAAACTTCTACCCAATCAAGTATTTTATGTCTAGTCATAAACCTTCAAATATACAGCTAGCTTGATAGTGAAAATAATGAAATCAAAGATAAATATAAAAAGATATGACCATTAAGATAAAGTTCTCAATGCCTTAGAACGTAGATAACAAATCTTTGATAAATGTTAAATTTGTCACAGAATTGTTACCATAAAAACAAATATTCATAAAAAGAACACTCATAAAACTAAAAGATAAACGTCTATATATGACAAAAATCTTTGACAACTCTCACACTTATTTTAGAATTACTACGACAATATATCTCTTACAAGTGTCACACTTATTTCAAAACTTCCATAAAATGAGTGTCATACTTACGTTAATTGTTAACATAAGACACATATTTGTGAAAAGTTAACACTCACAAGTTTGCTAAAAAAAACCTATAAATAACAGCAAATCTTCCTAGTTAAAGACAATCTAGAGCTTAAGAGGCAACATATTAGTTCTTCAAGCTATCTGTTGCTTAAGTTTGTCCTAATTAGGCTCAAACAAATGTTATGAATGGCATACCAAATTTGGTATCGAATAATATTTTGATATAGTACGATTTCGATATCGATCAATGTTGAGTATTGGTTTGAGTAATTTTATAAAATTACAAAATAGTCTCTAAATTTTATAAAATATCAAAATAGTCCTCCAATATATTTTGTTATATAATTTTTAATTTTACATCAAATATGTCTCAAAAACCATTGAACTAACAATTATCTTTTTATTTCTATTAATATTACCTTTCACATATTTAACATATTTGAAAAGTAACTTTACTAAGGATCATTTATGATTCTCCATTATAAATAATTTTAGAATTCCTTATTAATAATAATATTTGTTATTAACATATATAAAAAGATTTGATTTTATAACCTACTTCATTTTAATTGATTCAATCGTAAGTTGGTTAATTCATAAGTTGATATAAATTCAAATTATTTATTTCAAATTATTAGCAAATGAATGATGTAGATTCTATCAAAGTGAGTTGTTTTAAGACTTTTATTATATAAAATTGGTGTATATAATTATACTTTATTTTTATTTTTAATAATAATGATGAATAAAATTAAATTATTATTAAATTAATTTAAGAATAAAAATTGATATCTTAAGAAATAATTTAGGATAAAATTTTTAAAATATGATAATATAAAAATAATAAACTAAAAATTTAATTTAGTAAAATAAACATAATTTTATTCTTTAATTTTTATTAAAATTTTCAATTAAATACATTTTTATTTTCAATTTTAATTATAAATCTTAAGTCTTAACTATACAAATTTGATCTTTTAAATTAGAAAATAAGAAAGAAAAACTATAAAAAAGATTGAAAAAGGGGTCTCTTAAAAATTTTCTACTTAAATTGATCAAGGAAATGCATAACCTTTTGTAATAAAGTTTTAAATGCATTGTTAGAGTAAAAGGGTAATAACAAATTTATTACGTACACAGGAATAAGTGATTCCAACTATTTTCTTATGAAAAGGGATCATATATAAAAATAATTGTTTGGTCAAAGTGTCTTTAAGTGTGAAGAAAGTGTGAAGAAAATGATTACAACTATTTTCTGGTATAATATATAAAACTATTTGTTTGGTTAAAAATCATAATGTCTTTAGAAGAGCTTCAGAAGATGAAAGGATAAAAAATAAAAAGTTAAAAACTCTAAAACCTTCATCAAATGACTTTTCCAAACAACACAAACATGAAAGATACAACAATAGAGATTGAAGTGGCCATTGTAGGCGAGCTATGTTAGGCTAAATTCTCGGTTTGTTACGATTTTATGTTTCAAACCATGATGTATGGTAAACAAAGTGGGGGGTATTGGGTATAGGACACCTCGCCAATGTTGATGACAGTATGGAAGGAGGTGTAAACACCCCACCATAACACTTGACGGGGTGCAACACGTGTACAGCACCTCGCCTTGGGGAATGGCGGGGTGGTCCACCCAGCCATCGACAATGGCGGGGTGATGCCAAGATGTCCATCCCGCAATTTACAATGGCGGGGTGGACCCTAAAATGATTTTTTAACTTTTTTTATTTTGTTTTAGGGTTTAGTTTAAGGTTTTGTTTTTTTAGGGTTTAATTTTACTTAGGGTTGTCCTTTTTGTAGCATAAAAAGTTTTTTATTTCAGAGTTTAGTTTTATTTAGGGTTTAGAACATTTATACAAATTAAATTTGAAGTACAAGTTTTATTTTTTTATGTTTTTCCTGTATTGAAATTATTTTGACTTAATTTAATTTTTTTACAAATTTTATAATATAATACATTTGAAAAATGAAAAATATTTAAAGTCAACTTTTATTAAAAAAGGCAAACCAATTTTATTGCATTAGATACTTAATAATTTTCTATCATCTTACAACATTAAATAAAATCACTACTGCACATGACTTAAAGAGGGACAATTTGAAGTATTATGCCCTGACATATTACAATTACGGTACCTTCGCGGAGAATCAGGATATCGTCTATCCATCTCATTTCATATTCGAGCACTTTTCACTTTGCCCCTCTTTTTAGCCAACCTTGACCTGCGAAATTCCAATGAAAAATTTGCTTCCTCCCAATAATCTGGATGTTACAGCGGATAGAACTGACCGTAATACATATTTCTGTATGCTGCAATACTGTATACAAGATGGATATGGATTATCGGATGAACATTAGATCAAAAACATGCAGCAAAGACGTGAGAATATGGAAAATGAAGTTCTGTTTATTTTCTGCAGGTACAAGTTCTTTCTTGAAAGTTAATATTTTGAATATTTCCTCCCCTATTATTATTCCCATGACGAGCAGTGACTACACTGTATGTACCATACCTCGAGTCATATGATTGGACAGTATGCTTTCGGCTTTTTGCTTCATGTGTCAAATGTTGATCGGATAATTATTCCGTGTTTTGAGTATGATTTTTTGATTTTTTTGGAATAATTTAACCGTTTGTTCTAAAGTAAAGCGAATACAGGCAGTGATTGACAAATGTTGTGCCCCTCTGAGGATGTTATTAAAGCATTCAGCCATATTGGTTGTCAAAATACCCATTGGTAACCTCCATCTTTACTCAACGCCCATCTCTCAGGTGGGACTTGTCTCTTTAGCCAAGTATAAGCTTCTAGATTGGCCTGTTTAATCATTTGCATGAACTCATCAAAT
>JANZXP010000001.1:20381290-20407441 GCA_027576715.1 Erythroxylum flavicans
TTATTTTATTTATACTATAAACCCCCCCCCCACACTCGTCCAAGAGTTCCCACAATTACATATCTTCTCATTTTCTCAAAACAAGACACAGAATTCTATTTGCCCACAATTACATATCTTCTCATTTTCTCAAAACAAGACACATAATTCTATTTGTTTGTTTTTATTAATTATCGGAGACAATTTCTAATCCGCCCTTTGGAGTACACCGAAGTTGGTGGAGAAGGCGTTAACACTGGAGTCGATTCCTATTGTCCTACTGCATCATAGAGGGGGAATTTTTGACTTAAAGCAGTGATATTTTCATGACGCCTTGCACTCAGATAAGCCTTCCAATTTAATTATTATTGATATTTTCACTAACAATCTAAGTCTGAAAATTATTTTTATTTGTTGCGTTACTACTGCTATCAGAAATTTGTTGATATACTTGTCACTGTTACGAGTTTGCTACTAGTTGTTGGAAAGTTCTACATTTTAATTTTGCTATTGTGTATTTAATTTCGATATAAGTTGGAATTATGTCGTCTGTGAATGAGACAAATGTAGGTTCTGCTTTTACTATTCCTCACATAGGATCTGTCTCTTTCACTATGGTCATGGAAATTATACCTAACTTACTAGATTAGAGCCTTTAGATGGGAGAAACTTTAAAAGATAGTTTGAGAAAATTCTTTTTTACTTTCAGCAATACGAAATCGATTATATACTGTTTCAAGAGATTCCTAGTGATAATATCGACCCTAAGACTACTAAGGATAACCATACCATTAGGAAAGTGTTACTCAACCATATTAACCCTTTGTTTGACATCTACTGCAAGTACAAAACTGCTAATGACATTTGGGATGCTTTAGAAGTGAAATATGGGACGGATGATGTCGGTACTAAGAAATATGTAGTTGGTAGGTGGTTAAAGTTTACTGTTGTTGATGATAAGCCAATTATGGAACAATTACATGAGTATGAAAATCTAGTTACTGAAATCCTTTCCGAGGGTATGAACATATGTGAGTTGCTTTAAGCTAATGCCCTTATTGAGAAACTACCCGCCTCATGGTTGAATATAAAAACCAATTGAGACATAAAAAGAAAGATATGAAGCTTTAGGAGTTGATAGGACATATAAAGATTAAGGATGTCAACCGTTCACAAGATAAGATCAAAACACTCACCCTTGTCCCTACTGTTAAGGCTCATGTGGTAGAACATAGAAATGTTAATAACTTTAAGAAGAATGGTGGACAAAATAAGTTGTTCAACAACAAACCATGTCAGTTTAAACACAAAAAGATTGATGGTGAACATTGGTGGTGCCATAAACCAGGCCATCCTGCTGCCAATTGTCAAGCTAGAATCAACTATGAGAAGAAAGGCAAAGATAGAAATCGCGACAGTTCAGAAAAGGAAACCAGATGGGATACTAATGGGGTAACCAGAAGAACTTTGGTAAGCCTTAAGCTAACATGGTTAAAGCCGGTGATGATAAGGAGATCATTATTGCTGTGGTGTCCGAAGCCAACGTTGCTAGAAATTTGGTAGAAAGGATAGTTGACACAGGAGCTAAACATCACATATGTACCAACAAGGACCTGTTCAAGGAGTTGAATGATGTTGTTGATGGTGAATTTGTATACATGGGCAACTCCAGCAAAGTTCTTGTCTAAGGAGTTAGGAAGGTCACTCTCAAACTCACTTCTGGAAAAGTGCTGGCATTAGGAAATGTTTTATTTGTTCCTGATATATGTAGAAACTTAATTTCTGATGCATTGCTTAAGAAAGCCGATGTTAAACTGACCTTTGTTTCTGATAAGCTAGTTATGACTAAGAATGAGAACTTTGTTGGAAAAGGATCTTGTAATGGGGGCTTATTTGTACTTGACGTTGAAATGAATGCATCAACTTCCTCTGCTTATATTGTCGAGTCTTTAGACTTATGGCTCTCTAGACTTGGGCATGTGAATGTGAGGTCAATTAAGAAGATACAAAGCTTAAAATTGTTAACTAATCAGATCACTAATTAAATAGAAAAATGTCAAATTTGTGTTGAGGCTAAATACTCTAAGAAACCTTTTAAGTCAGTGACCGAGAGAGAGTCACAATTATTAAACTTGGTGTACACAGACTTGGGTGATTTTAAGAATTGTATGAGTAAAGAAGGCAAGAGATATTATATTACCTTTGTAGATGATTATTCATGATTTACCAAAATTTACTTATTGAAAAATAAAAGTGATGCAAAGGAAATATTTATGAAATATAAAGCTGAGGTTCAAAACCAATTAGAAAGGAAAATTAAGATATTAAGGTCTGATCGAGGTGGTGAGTATAGTACTGATTTCCTAGCTAATTATTATGTAAAAGTTGGGATTATTCATGAGCTTACAACCCCTTATACACTTGAACAAAATGGAATATCCAAGAGGAAAAAGTGAACACTTAAGGACATGATGAATGCAATGTCGATTTCCTCAGGATTACCTGATTTTATATGGGGGAAAGATATTCTTTCAGCCTGTTATGTTCTAAACAAAGTTCCTCATAAAAAACAAGATCAAACCCTGTATGAAATTTGGAAAAGTTATCCACCTAACTTGAATTTTTTGGAAATATAGGGGTGTCTTGCTAAGGTTGCTCTACCTGAACCTAAAAGGAAGAAAATTGGACCTAAGACCATTGATTCAATTTTTGTGGGATATGCCTCTAATAGTGCTGCCTATAGATTTATGGTTAAAGAAGAGAGATCTAAGACTTGTGGACCAATTATAGAGTCAAGAGATGCAGTGTTCTTTGAGGATATATTTCCTATGAAAGTGAGTATGCAAGTTCTTAGAGAATTTGTCCCTAGTTCTTCTACAAATGATAATATAGAGGAAGAGGAAATTGTTGAACTAAGGAAGAGCAAAAGAGCTAGTGTACCCACTAATTTTGGTTCTGACTTTATTACTTCCTTTATAGTGATAAAAACTGAGGAGATAGATGATGTTTTCGTGGTGACTTATATTATTGAGGAAGATCCTAAAACTTATGAGGAAGCAATGAGATCTGTGGATGTTACATTTTGGAAGGAAGCCATAGATAGTGAATTAGATTCAATCATTTCTAATAAAATTTAGGTTTTAGTTGATCTACCTAGAGGATGTAAGCCTTTGGAGTGTAAGTAGATTTTCAAAAAGAAATTGAGACCTGAAGGAACCATTGAGAGGTTCAAGGCAAGACTTGTAATTAAAGGCTTTAAATAAAAAGTAGGATTGGACTTTTTTGACACTTACTCTCCTGTTACTAAAATTGCATCTATAAGGATGTTATTTGCTATTGCCGCAGGATTGGACTTTTTTGACACTTATTCTCCTGTACTAAAATTGCATCTATAAGGATATTATTTGCTATTACCTCAGTATTTAAACTTCATGTGCACTAAATGAATGTTAAAACAACTTTCTTAAATGGTGATCTAGATGAGAAAATTTATATAGTTCAACCGGAGGGATTTAGAGTGCCTGGTCAAGGACAAAAGGTGTGTAAGTTAGTTAATTCTTTGTATGGACTTAAACAAGCTCCCAAATAGTGGCATGAGAAATTTGAAAATGAAAATTTCAAACATGGTTTCACCTCTTGTGATGCTGATTCTTGTATTTACGTGAAATATGATATCAATGGTTGTGTAATCATAACTCTTTATGTGGATGATATTCTTATTTTTGGTACTAGTTTATCTGTCATTGATAATATCAAAAGTTTGCTAGTCTTTTTTTGATATGAAAGATTTTGGACCTTTGGACTTTATTTTGGAAATCAAAGTTGATAGGACTGACTTTAGTTTTAGGTTGAATCAAACTCATTATGTTGAGAAAATTTTGAAGCAGTTTGGTTACTATGATGTTGATCCAGTCAAGACTCCCTATGATGATAGTGTTGCTTTAAAGAAAAATCCTAGTGAGAGTGTAAACCAAGCTGAGTATGCTAAAATTCTTGGTAGTGTGATGTTTTTGATGAATTGTTCTCGTCCTGATATTGCATACTGTGAGGTATATTTATAATCCTAGTTAAGAGCATTGGAATGTATTGATTCGTTTGTTGAGGTATTTGAAAGGTACTATACATTATGGATTATCTTTTGGTGGTTATCCTCCTGTATTAGAGGGGTATTATGATGCTAACTGGGTTACAGAGAGTGATGATATACACTCTACTAGTGGTTATATTTTTACCTTGACAGAAGCTGCAGTGTCTTGAAAATCATCCAAGTAAACATGTATTGTGAGATCATCAATAGAGGCTGAGTTTATGGCTTTGGAGTTAGCAGGACAGGAAGCTGAGTGGCTAAGGAATCTCTTATATCCCACTTTGAGAAAAACCAATTCCTTCTGTGTTTCTTCATTGTGACTCGCAAGTTGCCATTCATGTTGCCAAGAACAAGACATATAATGGCAAAAGTAGACATATCAGACTGAGATATAAAATTGTCTGTACTTTAATTAGACATAGTGTAATTTCTCTAGATTATGTCAAGTCGGAGAGAAACTTAACGGATCCGTTTACAAAAGATTTGAGTAGGAAACTAGTTTCAGAGCATGCTAAAGGGATGGGGTTAAGCCCAATTGTGTAGTAACCTCGTGATGGATACCCATCTTGGGAAACCAAGTTCAATTGGTCAAACGAAATTATCTGGTGACTACTTACTTGTACTTTATTTTTGGTATAATACTGAGATACATTCAGTTGTTGAATTGCATCTCTAGCATGACTTTACTGTGTTTGATGAGGTTGGATTGTATAATCCTTAATGAGTTCCATAGCCCAAGTTTGGGTGGTGTGAGCAGTACATACTTGATGAACTCACCTACGTACGTGATTGTGGGGGGCTAGCCACCCTCCTATAAGAGTATTTGAGCTATCTCTCTAGAGCGATCATGAGATCAAGGCATTGTGAGGTTGTTAACTCTTTAGTAGATTCTGTCTCCGAATTTCTTAGGACAATAGGTTCAAGACTTAGTTCACCTAATTGTTCATCTATTTTATGTTTACAGTTTGTTTCTTAAGTTTGGACCAAGTGGGGGATTGTGGAAGTAGGTCAAAACGTTCCCCAACGTTCATGTGAGAACATTGGTGAGGGATTCTATTATAAAACCCCCTAACTTCCTAACTTCCTCTCTTCTAACACTTACTTCCACTCTTCCAAATCACTCATATATTTTACATATCTTTTTATTCTCTCAAAACAAAAACACATAATTTTATCTTGTCTATTATATTGTCTGCTTTTATTAATTTTCGAAGACAGTTCCTACTCCGTCCTTTAGAGTGCACTAAAGTTAGTAGAGAAGGTATTAAAACTGGGGTCGGATTCCGTTGTCCTGCTGCACCGTATAGGAAAAATTTTCGACTTAAAAATTAGGACAATAATTTTTCACGACACCTTATTTTCAGATAAGCCTTTTCAATTTAATTATTATTGATATTTTCGCTAACATATGTTTGGATTACATACACTATAAAACTAAAATAAATACACTATTTGGTTAAACGGACATGTTCTTCAAAAGGGTCCACCAAAAAATTGGAAGTAGTTCTAGTTCTATAATTCTATTGTGAGATTCACGTTTCAAAACAACTTTTTGGGTTTTGATTGTTTTGTCTAACTGTCAACTATGGAAATCGTAGTGCTATTTTTCGGTTTTACTTCCTGTGCACTGCAACTCTGCAAACCTATCGCAGCTTATGAAAGTGGGTCAGTTTCAGTTATTTGTTTTGTTTTGTCCTTATCGAAAATGTTGCATGTGTGGATATGTGTTGTCAGGCGCTGACACCTCTCTCTCTCTTTCTCTTTATGTCTCTTACTTGAAGCTGACTGTAAGGTCTCGTGTACTGAGTAATATCAATCATGAAATAAGCCTGTCATCCATTTTTCCCTTTCAAGGCTTCCCTGTTTTCCTGGCCAGTGTTCAGCTTCATAAGTTTTGTGTACTTTCTTTTTGTCTCTTTTCCTCGTCTTCTTGGTAAGAGGTCTGCACTTTTTTGCTTTTCCTGGACTTGTTTGGCTCGCTACTGAAACTACGAAAACCCAGATAGAGTTTCCCAAAATTTTGTTTCCTTTCCATTTTGGGTTATGTGCATTAATGGTTTCCCCATAAATGTCAAATGCTGTTTCTTCTCTTCTGGTTTGTTGAGCTTATCAGTACCGGCCGCTTGTCCCTGACCAAGCTGTGCGCCAGTATTACTCTTCATCATTATCAAAAGTTTCATTTTAGTTAATGAGTTCGGTTTACATGATTAGTCATTTTCTTGACAAAAAGGTTTCATCGTTGATTAGTAGTGCCTCTCCTGATTTGGTAATTATTCTGTTGGTAATTAAATGTATTATCTGGACTACAAATCTCAAATTAATTGCGAATTTATTTGTTGCTGTTGAATAAATCAGAATTGGGTTTCCACAAGCTTAAGATTCTCTAATCTGAATCTAGATTTCCCTATGCTTTTTTGTTCTTAATCTGTTAATCGTCTAGTCTCTGTTCTTGCAGTAAATATTATCTGACGAGAAGTATGATCTTTATTTCTCTGAAAAAGCTGAAGGCTTTTTGATTCCTTGTACCCATTTGGATATTGATAAAGATCAGTGCTTTGCCAACTCTTCGTTTTGGGGCTTTAGGGTTTATACACCAGAAGCAAATATCCACATTGGGTATAGGTAGACTGATGCAAATTGAAGGTTTTACAAGAAATGGCAAATCTTGTCCCAGGAGTTCTTCTCAAGCTTTTGCAGCACATGAATACAGATGTAAAAGTTGGCGGTGAGCACAGGTCTTCTTTGTTGCAAGTTGTGAGCATTGTACCAGCACTAGCGGGTAGTGACTTATTCCCTAACCAGGGGTTTTATCTCAAGGTATCAGATTCGTCTCATGCCACTTACGTGTCTTTGCCTGATGAGCATGATGATCTAATTCTTAGTGATAAGATCCAACTTGGACAATTTATTCATGTTGAGAGGCTTAAATCAGCTTCACCAGTGCCTATTCTTAGAGGGGTTAGGCCAGTACCCGGGAGACACCCATGCGTCGGTACCCCTGAAGATATTGTAGTAACCCACTCTCTTGGGTTCCTCAATAATGGGCATGAGTCAAGTTCAGGTCCAAAACATTTAGAGAAAGTAAAATCACCTAAAAGAGGTGTTTCAAGGAGTATGATTATAGTAGAGAAGGAAAAGAGAAGGTTGTTGAATGGAAATGCCAAGAGGGATATCTCAGACAAGAAATCCTCGTGTCTGAGTAGATCAACAAAACCTGCGCTGGCACTGGATATCAAGAGGGACTCTTCGACAAAATTGAAGACATCCAGTTCAAGATCAATTCCTTCTTCTCCAACGAGTTGTTATTCATTGCCCACTTCCTTTGGGAAGTTTGCTGGTGGAGTTAGGCAGCAGGCCAAAGATAAGGGCTTGGAGAAAGGCTCACCTAGGTTGGGCGTAGGAGAAAAAACAAGTTCAGTTCGCACTGCCGTTCCAACAGTGATCAGAGTGCCAGTGCTTAAGAATATTGTTCATGGACTTGAACTAGGCGCCAAGGCTTTGAGGAAGAGTTGGGAAGGGAATATGGATGTGAAGAATAGGGACAGTTCCAGAAAGATGACTTCTAAACTTGCCCCAAAGCCTGAAACTCGAAGTACTTTTGTAAGTATTTTTGATGGGAACATTATCTTTTGTATACTTATAAGATCGATTAATATCAAATAATATAATATTGCATACTGTTGTGTGTGAGAGATAAACCTGTTTTTACCCTTCTTAGTTGTTTGAGTGTTATTGCTTGATCATGATGAGGATTTCTTTATTTAGGTCGTTTTATTTTAAGGACAAAACTGTTCGTGTATGACCTCTCTATTATAAATCTCCATATGCTGCCAAGTCCTTGAAATGTCTTGAAATGCCATACTGCTTGCTGATTTTCTAGGATTGAATTTTACTAGGTGTCTTCTTAAAGTCAGAATTCTACTTATCCAAATTTCTTTTACAGGCTCCAAGAAAGAGCACGTTGAGTGAGAGGTTGCCATCTAGAGAAGATAAGTCCCAAATACCAGCTAAGGTCTTTGAGGAGGATGATAAGAGTCGTATATCTAGCAAAAGAGTTACTTCAAATGGGCATTCAGAGGGTCAAGAAAAATCAAACAAACCAAGAATGTCTGTTGGGAAGAAATCATCAGGAGAGCTTGTAAATAATGGGCTTGGAAACTTGGTCAAGGTATCAACAAGTAGCAAGAGACTGACTGAGGGTTTTGTTTCGTGGAGTTCACTTCCCTCTTCTCTGTCAAAACTGGGAAAGGTAATGTGAATGTGATGTTAATACGTTTGTGGGCCCTTGTACTTCTCAATGAATATTTTCCCGCACTTCCTTTGATGCTTAATGCTTTAGTAAATTTCCTTTCATTTCTTAAGACTTTTTAGTCATTTTGCTACTTGAAGTTGTTCTTGCATTGCTATCAGCAGCTCCATCACACTTTTCTAAGCATCATATAGAAGCTAAGAAAGTGTAATCTTGATTGCGAGATTCTACTGGGAACAAACTAAGTGGATTATTAGGTAAGTTGGCAAAATGAGGTCGTGAATAAGATATCTAACTAGTGTCCTGCAGGTTGTGGATGTTGGCCTTTTGTTGAACTATGGACGTGCAAAAGAGAACTGGAATTTTCTCATTGATGCATTCGTATAACATAGTTTATGGTTAATTTCAAATAAAAAGTGAAAGAACAAAATTCTTGAATTTACATGGGAAGCTTAACTAGGATTAAATTGCACGAATCTTTAGTTCTATGGTCTCCAGTAAGAAGCTTTTAAGTTTCATGCTACTGCTTATTGTGTCTTGCTGCAAATCTTATTGCAGGAAGTTGTGAGGCATAGAGATGCTGCACAGACAGCTGCAGTAAATGCTTTGCAAGAGGCTTCTGTTGCAGAAAGCTTGCTTCGATGCCTAAGGTGGGAAAGAAGGATTAAGTGAAAAAACAAATCTTTGCCTTTTATATTGATGTTTGCGTGTATCTTTGATGATTCAATATGTTTGTTAGCTTTATTTGAATGATAGTCTTAAGAATGTGGATGGTCAATGAATTGAAGAGATCAATTTGTATAACTGTATACAGAGCTTGTTAGACATTGTAGGTGGATTTGTTGAAGCCCAAATTATATCTAGCAGTCATTTGAAGATGAAAACCTACGTGTATATGCCTTAACACAAGTAATAGAGAATCGGAAGACATAGATCTGTAAGATCATGACTTTTCTTACTTCATCATTGAGAAGTGAATTTGATAAATGTAATATATTTTTTTTTTTATAGCTAGAAGTTCAATGTAATCTTAGTAGGCTGTTAACTTCAAGTCAATAACAATTCACTTCTATACCATGACTTGTATAAATGAAGATAGTTAAAAATCCAATTATAGTTATGATATACGCATGTTTTTAGTTGAATTTTTTATTGATCAACTCATAGACAATTTAGGATAGCACTTACCATCAAAATAAGTGGCTGCATGGGAAAACACAATGAGAATCATTAGGATTCCTCTTATCGTGTAGCATTACTTAATCCATTACTGGGAGATCATGGATAAAGCAAGATAAATCTTGTGAGATTGTAGTGTTCAATTCAAGAGCGGTAAATTTTCAAGCATCTCTTATTTTCATTCAAGTTAAAATATGTATTCAATATTGGCAATTGTCTTTTTCGTTTAACATCATCTGTATTGTTTAGAATTTTGTTTCACCTTCTCACTTTTGCAGTGTATACTCTGAGCTAACTTCTTCTGCCAAGGAACAAAATCCACAACCTGCTGTGGAGCAGTTTTTGGCCCTTCACTCGAGCTTGAGCAATGCTCGCATGACAGCCCGTTCTCTGTCTAAAAACATGGCGGCTGAGTCATTGTCAGATTTTGGAAACATCTCAACAGAAGAAGCATTGGATATCACATCAGATAGACATAAACATGCAGCTTCTTGGATCCAGGCTGCATTGGCCTCCAATGTGTCTTCATTTTCTATGTTCACCAAGGAAATTCATCCAGTTCTAATTCAAGCTCCAGCCTCCACTCTAGCACAAAAGACTAATGGTGGGAATCAATCTATTTTATTACTTGAAAATTCTTCTAAGAAGAGCACAACAAAAAGTGAAGGACCAACAGTTGGCTCCAAGCCGCTAGCAACTGGAGCCCTTCGCAAGCCTGGGGACGGATTTGCCAACAGTCGAAAGGTGCAACCCCAACCACCACCAGAGTGGACAAGAAGAGATGGACTTATTGAAGCTGCAGATTTAGCAGAAAAGTTGCAGATGAAATCCCAGGCTTGGTTCTTGGGATTTGTGGAGAGGTTCTTAGATGTAGATGCGGATAGGTCAGTTATGTCTGATAATGGCCAAATAGCAGGAATGCTAACACAACTCAAGAGTGTGAATGACTGGTTAGACGATATTGGATCAAGCAAGGATGAAATGGAAACACCCTCCATTTCAAGAGAGACGGTTGACCGGCTTAGGAAGAAGATTTACAAATATCTTCTTACGCATGTTGAATCTGCAGCTGCAGCACTGGGTGGTGGATCACAAGCATGACCGAGGATAAAGTGACGTGTTCTCTCACTACTCACTAGGTTAGGTTAGCTGTGGATGCAAGAAACGTGATTAAGGATTTCCAAGCAAAGCAGTGCTCCTTTTAATCCAACAAAGAGTGGTGGAGGAGCTAATTGATGATGTACATAAAAATTCCTTAAAGCTGGGTTTGAGGTATAGGTGGCATCGTATGTCAAGACAAAAAGGTTTTTCCTGTGGCATTGTATGTCAAGTCAAAAAGGTTTTTCCTATCTGTCTGATTGGCATTTGTCTACTGCATTTATAAATATATAAACAGTTGGCATTTGTCTGAAAATGAGAATTAAAATTGTTCCTTCTATTAGTTGGTTTTTACTGGATGCTAACTTGTCAAGCAACTACAGCATCATTTCAATCCAAAACAACATACTACTGCATTCTGATTCAGGCACTATGATCTATAAAGAAGTTAATGTTGGTCAATAGTTTTTGTCGGAAGTTTGATCTCGTGCCTATATTTTCAAACAATATGAATCTGATACAGTTTGTCTTCTATATCAAAGCCACATAACATTTATACACAAGCCAAAAGTTAGTGCTTTTTGTTCCCTTGTACATCCAAGGGAACTTCATTAGACTCTCTTGTTGTCATAATAAAACTGGTCAATCAGCTCACCAAATCTTCGGGAGACGACTCGTCGTTCGCTTTCTGCAGCTTTTGCTTCTATTATCAACTTTCCAGTCACTTTTTCTCTTCCATTTCTCTTCCTCGGAAACCTTCTTCAAAGGGCAGGTTGATGGTAACTGAAAAATCATGGAGGTATATTAGTGTAGCAAACTCTTTGATTTACCGTAGTCATTTCTAACTCAATCAAAAATCAGAAAAAATTAAATGCAACAAAATAAATCAACACGAATATTTGTTAACACAATTCGGCATACCTTACTTACGTCTGTGAAGCTCTCATTCAGTTTAATACTTTCATCAAAGGATAACGATAGTTTTACATAAAGCTTTAATAAGTCGACATCACTCAACCCTTGACACTACCACTCGTCCTTACTACTCGTAAAAGTGATTTACACCCAATAACACGTCCGACTCGCGTTAATCTCATCAGAGGATATTTTTCAATAATCTTTTAGTGAAAGAATACTAAATAAATAAATCAAGTGGTTAAATAAAAATTCAACATAAATGAGAACACTTGAGAAAGAACAGAAAAACAACTCCCTTATAGATTCAGTTCTACCGAAACAGGTCTGAAAGTTGTCTTCACAAACTGTGGGCTGATCCACACAAATACTAGTATTAATTCACAGCAACAAGATGAAGATACCAAATATAATAGCCTACGCAAACAACCCACTAAAAGATGTTGCAGCCACAAAGAAATCAATCAACAATTATCATTCACCTGCGACAAACTCAGACAGGACAAAGACCAAACCAAGACAAGGCAAGGAAGGAATCACGCAACAACCATAAAACTTTCCTTCAATCTATGACAACACTTACCAAAACGATGGCTCGTGCACACCAAAACACACTTTCAACTATCCCCTAATTTTCCGCACACACAACAACGTGATTTGCCCATTCACTATATATCAATCTACACCAAGATGCGGACCAAGACATCCAGGCAAGCCTCCCTCAAATCACTAAATAATCAGATCAAAAACTTCACCATTCACACATCCACACATAGTCAACACACGCCAGAAAACATCACAAAGTGACTCACGTGTGTAGTACCGAAAAATAGAGTCACACGCGCAGTAAATCTAAGACTTGGAATTCTTTATGCAACAACCACTCCAGCTATTTTACAATATCCATACCACAACTACCGTGATCTACACCATCTTTTATTTTAGGTAGACTTCTATTTTTACAAGAAGTCTTATACAAGAATCCAATTTAAGTAAGAATTGTTACTTATTTACACCACTTTTTAATTTATATTTTTAATCATTATCTTGAATATCCAATAATAAAAAATGTCAGAATTAAATAATGAGACATAATAAATATCTTAACAGTAACATAAAGATGCCTCCTTTTTGCTAAAAACACACGGATATCAATTTTCTTGTCTTCTTTTCTTTTTGTGTTTTCCAATATATTCATTTGCTGCAAAATCACATGACATTTAGTCAACTCGTACTTGGTGAGGCTTGTGAGTGTTTTGTAAGTTCAATTGACATCGTCTTTAAACGTGAAACAGATAGTTGTTGTTGTATTGGAAACGAAGTGAAGGTAAAGCCGATACCTTTAAGCACACCGCCACTTAGTAATCCGGTGATCCCGACGGTAAAAGTTCCCTCTTTAATGTTTATGTGTAATTCATTCAATTATTATTACAAATATTGTTGGTATTAGATGTTGATTATCATTGTTTGGGAACTTCAGGCATTCAAACATATAATAATGCTAAGCATTTTTGTCGAATCTCTAAAGGTTCCGGAATTCAGTAACAAGAACATAACTTTGTTTAAATAACAAATTGGTTGAGTGTGGTGGTTATATGAAACTTCATATCAAAAGAAGCTTAGTGGTATTTCTATTTTAAGATGCCCCTTTTCGTTTCCTTTTTTTATGTTTATAATTCTTTAACATAGATAAACATTAATTGCATCTCACTATATTAGGTATAAAATACAAGTTTCCTACCATTTTTAGAAATGCAGAGGCATATATTTGTAATTAGCAGTTGAAGTTTCAATGACAATATTTCCTTGTGATATTTACTTAGTTATTTGCTGTCATTTATATGACGATGCATTGCTTTCTGTTCTGCAACTTGATGTTACATGCGTAAATTTAATCTTTAACATTCTAAGCAATATTTCAATTCTAGAATTCATCCAAGATCATCTATGACAAAATTGATTCAACACCTTGAAATCCTAAGATTCATGCTATATATATATATAAAGAAATACTAACCTTGATCTTTGCTCAATATGTGTAATTCTTTTCTGATCGCAAACACCTTTTCTATGCAAAAGCTTTATCCACTCTCTCCTTTTTTCTTTCTTTGTTCTTTGTCAGTAGTGCAAGAACGTATGTCTCTTTGATATCTATTAACGTTATTTTACTGAAGGGAGAGGGGAGGGTTTTATTGATTAACCCTAATGATTCTAATTTTCTTTACAAGCTCAGTAATCATTATTTTAGGCTCACCTTATGTTAAAATCAAATAAAGTAATATAGGTCTCACTTTATGATTATTAAATTAATCTAACAATCTCCCACTTGGCCTATGTTACAACTTGATGATCCAACAACACAAGTATGTACCATATATTGAATCTATCAACCCATCAAACTTGAATGAATTGAAATAATGAAATCATGGGATCCCAAGTCATTTAACAACCTTATCCCTTCCATGTATCACATAATCATCTCAACTCAAAATTGTAATTGAGAAACATTGTAATTCTTAACTTTAATGTTTCTTCAAAAACATAATTTGTCATCACAATAAAACAATGTGTGTACATAACATAACGTGACAACTAACAAATAAGCAAAAACATAACATTAATTGAATTCATAAGTGTCAAAACAATAATAGCAAATATCCAAACATATGTACATATATGACATAATCTCATGCTAATAAGGACTTATTTATAATGTCCATCCTTTCAACAAGCCCAGTAAATGTTTTAAGCAGTACTCCTTTAATTAACGGATTTGCTACCATTAGATCAGTTCTAGTATACTCAATTGACATTTTATGTTTTTGCATTTCTTCTTTGACTCACAAGTATTTCAAATCCATATGTTTAGTAACCTTAAAATACTTGTCATTTTTAGATAAGAAGACAGATGTGAAATTGTCATAATAAATTCTCAACGGTCTAGCTGTACTATCGACAATGTCTAGCCCTAAGATAAAGTTTCTCAACCACAATGCTTGAATAGTGGCCTCAAACATGCCATAAATTTAGCCTCCGTAGTGGAAGTAACAATGACAGACTGTTTTTTACTCTTTCAAGAAATTACCCCTTCTGCTAGTTGAAATAGATAACCGAAGTTAGATTTCCTTGAGTCTACACAACCAGCATAGTCTGAATCTGAATAATTGATCACTTCTAAGTGATCTGATTTCCTGTATGTGAGCATGTAATCCTTGGTGCCTTGTAAATACCTAAGAACTTTCTTTGCATCTTTCTAGTGGCCCAATCCGGGATTACTTTGATATTGGCTTAATATTCCAACAACAAAACTGATATTCAATCGAGTACAAATATAAATATACATCAGACTCCCAACTACAGATGCAAAGGGAATAGATTTTTCGTTCCAAATTATTCTTGGGACATTACATTTCACTAAATTTATCCCCCTTCTAAATTGGAACTACCATTGTTATGCATTTTTCTATCCTAAATCTCTCTAATAATTTACTAATATATCCTTTTTAAGACAACTCTAATCATCCTTGTGTCCTGTCACGGAATCTTTCTATTCTAATCACATAGGATGCCTTACCCATATCTTTCATTTCAAAGTTATTAGAGAGAAATTTCTTTACATCATATAACAAGCGTAAATCATTAGCAGCCAAAAGAATATTGTTAACATATTGTACCAAAATAATGAACTTTCCCCCACTGACCTTTATATAGATACACTTATCAACTATGTTCTCTACAAAACCATAAGAGGTAATGATATCATTGAACTTAAGATATGACAGTCGGGAAGCTTGTTTCAAACCATATATTGACTTCTTTAATTTACACACCATATTTTCCTTTTCTGCAATCATAAAACATTTTGGTTGATCTATATAAACTTCTTCTTCTAAGTCACCATTTAGAAAAGTGGTCTTTACATCCATTTGGTGAAGCTCTAAATCATAATGAGCTACCAATACAATATCAATTATTAAAGAGTCCTTTGAAACTGGAGGGAAGGTCTCTTTAAAGTCAATGCTATCCTTTTGAGTATAACCTTTGGTTATAAGTCTAGCTTTGTACCTTTCAATATTACCTTTCGAGTCCTTTTTGATCTTAAACACCCATTTACAGCCTACTTGTTTTGAGCCCTCAGGTAACTCAACTAATTCCCAGACTTGGTTATCATCCATAGATTTTAACACTTATTTCATAGCATTGAGCCAATGTTCAGAATTATTACATTTCATGGCTTCTTTAAATGAGACTGGATCCTTATCAATGCTCAAGTCATGCTCATGTTCAAGTGAATACACCATATAGTCATCTAATATAGCTAGTCTTTTCTCCTTTATAGACCTTCGTAATACTATTTCTTATGGTATCACTTGATCATTTGTGACTTGCACATTATTTATTAGTTCATTATTGACATTTGCTTCTTGTGGGTTTGGAATATCAACTTATTATTCTGATATGTTATGTGACTGTGATACAATAAGAGGAATAATAACTTGAGAAGAGACACTGGGTGAAGGATTTTCCACCTAGATCTCTCGAATATCCCCCTTTCGTGGTTTCCATTCCCACTGATTTGTCCATTTTTAATGAACCTAGCATTACCAGACTTAACTATTCTTGTACTAGGACAATAAAATATCTTTGGACTTTTCTAGATAACTGATGAAGTAACCACTAATGGTTCTTACCCCAATCTTCCTTTTATAAGGATTATAAATTCTTATTTTTGCTCGGCAACCCCAAACATGTAGGTGCTTCAAGCTAGGTTTCCTACATATCCACAATTTATAAGGTGTCACAGGAATTGCTTTACTAGGAACCCTATTAAGTAGATATGTAGTTGTCTTTAATGCATACATTCATAAAGATAATGGTACATTCGTGTAACTTAACATACTCCTAACCATATCCATAAGAGTGTGATTCTACCTTTCAACTACACCATTCTGTTATGGTGTACCGGGTATTGTATACTATGCACAAATACCCTAACTTTGAAGAAATTTTATAGATGGACCTAAACACTATCCATTCTCATCATATTTACCATAATATTCACCACCTTTATCAAACCTTACGACTTTCACTTTTCTATCTAATTGTCTTTCTACCTCATTAATGAGTACCTCAAAAATGTCCATTGATTAAGACTTTTCATGCAGTAAATAGAGATAACAATAACGTGAATAGTCATCAATAAAGGTGATAAAATACTTTTCACCACCCCAATGTAGAACTACCACATATATCGGTGTATATTAATTCACTCTTAGATTGTGTTTAGTTTGCTTTCCTTTAATGCAATCCACACACACATCCCAATCAGTAAAATCTAGTTGAGGTAAGAGTTCACTTTTCACTAACCTCATCACTCTTTCTCTAAATATATGACCTAACCTTTGATGCCACAAGTAAGCAGATTGTTCATTATGTGCACTATGTTTATTACCAATATTATGTTCAAATGAAATATTGACGTGATTAGGGTTCATTCCAAGTTCATTCACAAAGATGAGTTCACCATAAATTAATGGAGTAAATTTTTTAAGGTATTTTTGATTATATTGTTAGGGGGAATCCTAGACTCCCAGTGTACAAGGGTTTTCACTTTTTGATAGTTAGAAGAAGGATGTCAATTATACACAGTCTTTTTTGCATTTCAGGAAGAGACTTTTTTCGTAATTCAATTCCATAATCTTCTAGTTACAAAGGAGTAGCCTTATCAGTTGCTCCAAGGTTCGCCTTCATGTTTTTTGAACATGTTAATATCATTATTATTATGCAAACTTGCTAGGACAATTATTTGACCATGGTTTTATATATAATTAATATTAATAATACAACAATTTCTCATTAAAACCATTTTTCCCCAATAATGGTTTTTGCAGAAAAGTATCCATGATTATGGATACTAAGATCATTTCTTATATGGAAAAATATACATTGACAAGCATTGATCAGAAAATTATAGTAGCTTATATAAGAGAACAAAATTAAAATTAACATTATGCTCCTATTAATAGACTCAAGCAATGAGATTAATAATATTCTTCTGGACTCCTGTTCTTCCCCGTTGAAACTTGAAACATATGCAATAGTGTTACATTTAGACAATTCTACAAACCAATGATTGGGGTGCTTTTCAACAAAAGCTTGGAAAATGCATTTATCAACCGTAGTTTTAATGACAAGATCTACTTATGAGCTCAAAAATGATAAATGTTTGTTTTCATAAATCAAGTCCAACTTAGCATCTCAAGCGTATGCAACCATTACAATTCCAAAAATAGCCTCTTTAACTTGAACTTGTGGATGTACAAATTCAAGATAAGGTGTGCTCGTCACTCTTGATCTCGATTTTTCATATATTGCAAGATCATAGTTTTCTGTATAACCACAATTTCTAATGATTAAAGCAAGGTTTTCATTTTTTATTTTTTGTCAACTAGCATGCATAAGATTGGATGTGTTCGTAAAAGAAGCTAAACGCTAAGATTGTTTCATTGTCAATTTTGTCAGAATTCAACACGGAAATTTCTGTGGCATGTGAGGGCAGCATCAAACCTTTTCCACCTATAGATAGTTTACTGCCACCATTCCAACTCTCTTCTATACATTCTTGCTCCTACAACCTACACTCCTTTCATGTTTTTCTACACGATAAATGATTATGTTAGCTCAAGGTTTATTATTAATGATTTTGATGATAATTATATAATATTTTAAAATTCAAATTGAATTTATTTCTTTGTAAAGGCAACGATATAATTCTTTAAAAGGAAATAAAATCATAGGATAATTGCTTCCTTTCTTATAGGAGCCTTCTTTATGAACTTACCTTATTAGAAACAGTTCCATAACATTTATTCTAGCAGAGATAATTTTGAAGATTCATTAGATACAAAGTCAACTTACAATCAAAATGAAGCAACGACTAGTTGAAGAAAATGTCTACATAAGGAAGAGCTACTGCATTTGCGAACGACACCCAAATTTGCGAAATACTTCAGTAGCATCAATATCAAACTCATTATGCCTTAGAAAATGAAATCATTTTATTAAGAGAGACTGTTAAACCCTTTATACAATTTTTAAGAGCTTGTAAAGGCTTGTTAAACATTACAAGTGTGGAAGGTTGAAAAACCTTGAAAAATATGTACTTATGATCTTTGAGAGGCTCATGAAAATTCACTGCTTGAAGTTTTATATTGAAATACTCAAGTTGAATCCTTGAGGATTGGACGTAGGCTTCATTATAAACCGAACCAGTATAAATCGACTATGTCACTCTCTTTCTCTCTCAACTTTTAAATTTCCACATTATAGTGTTTGTATTTTCAACTTGCAAGAGGTTCCTTTAGTTTTTAATAGGCTCCTTTTATTTTAATATCGTTAGAGGTTCCTTTTATTTTTAAATAATTAACAGGCTTCTTTTGTCTTGAGTGTTAACAGTCTCCTTTCAATTAACTGGCTCTTTCTTTTTTTAAATAATTAATAGGCTCCTTTCATCTTTAACGTTAACAGGATCCTTTCAAAAGTTGATGGGACCTTTCTATAGACTTATTTTGTTTAGCAGGATTTTATCGAATTGAAAGTACTTTGAAATTTTTTTTATCACACACAATTCATCCCCGTCTTTGGTGTGTTTGTTTTATCATTTGGTATCAAAGCCAGGTTTCAAATTTATTGTATTTTATAGCACGTGACAGATCATAACAAACAGTTTGAGAAGCCTTGAAGGCCAATATATCTCAAAGCCTCATTAGTTCAATGGAAATAACTATCCTATTGGAAAGAGAGAATGACTATTTATCTTTAATCTGTAGAAATCAATATCTGGCAAGCTATCAAGGTTGGAGCCATACCTTCTGCTACTGATGACATAGAAGTATGGACTGATGCTAATAGAAAAAATTCACAGCTAAATGCCAAAACAAGACATTATCTAATATGTGCATTATCTCCAGAAGAGTATGAAAAGATATCCTACTGCTCTACAGTAAAGAAAATGTGGAAAAAATTCAAGTTACTTTTGAAGAAATGAATGAGGTAAAGAAACATAGAATAAGCCTTTTAGTTCATCAATATAAAACTATTTGCATGACGCAGGGAGAAGCTATAGATGAATTCTTCGGATGTTTCAACAACATCATCACAACTTTAAAGAACTTAGGAAAGGTATATCCCAATGATGAGCTTGTATCAAAGGTTTTAAGGTCACTGCCAAAGGAATGGAAATCTAAGGTGACAGCTCTAGAAACTTCAAAGGATCTCGACACTATTTCACTAGACTGGTTAAGAGGAAACTTGATGATCCATAAAACTGAGCTTAGGCAATATGAAGGATCTTCATACAGAAGAGGAATGGCACTAAAAATAGCTGATGATTCAAATCCATCAAACGGTGATAAAAGCAACATTGAGTTACAAATAGATGGAGATGACGAATTCAATTTTATAGTCAAAAAATATGCCCGCTTCTACAAAAAGACGCTAATGAAGAAAAGAGAAGGAAACAAGAAAACTGAAAATAACATAGTCCCATCCAAGGGCAGTAGTAGCAGTAGCAACTCACAAATTAATCAAATCATATGCTATCACTATAAAAGCCTAGACACACAAGACCAAAATGTCCCTTTCTTCAAATTGATAAAACAGAAAAACAAAAAAAAGCAAGCTATGACTGTAGCCTGATTAGATGAGGATTTTGAAAACTTTAAAGAAAAAGAGCTTGAAGAAGTCATCAATGTTTGCTTTATTACTGAATTAGGAGACGATGAGGTATATTATTCTGACTCCGATATTGAAATTGATGAATTAAGAGATACATATCATGAACTATATGATCAGTATAAAAATTTAACAGTGCAAAAAAGGTTGAGCAGTCTAAAGATAATGATGTATCCTTGATGAATAAGATTAAATCACTAGAATTTGAGAATAAGAATTTGTTGTCTAGAATTATGTCCCTTGAAAATGACAATAAGAAAAAAGTTTCTGAAAAATAATTCTTGGAATAGAAGGTAAGTCAATTAGAGATTGCATTGCTTGAAAATGATTCTAGTAAGGTAAAACACTTAGAAGAAAAGGTTGCTTCTCTAGAAAAAGATCTTGCCAATTTTGTTGATGGAAGAAACAATCTTGAAGTATTACTTGGAAATGGTAAAGGTGTTTTTGATATGAATGGAATAGGATATAATGAAAATAATAATATTAGGCCATATAACAATTTCTTTGTTAAATCCACCGGTAGCCATAGTCAAAACAGCAGGAACCTGATAAGTAACAAAAATTACAGTAATTCTTATTCATCTATTTTGTACAATTGTTGTGGTAGACATAGTCATATTAGTCATTCTTGTAACTTTTGAAAACTGAAGAAATTATCTCAGATGTATGTTTGGTTACTGAAAGGTCAAAATACTAACCTGAAAGGACTTAGAAAATTTTAAGTACCTAAAATGAGATAATACATTCTGCAGATATGCTTCAAAACAGAGACGAGAGAAAATCAATGGACAGTTAATAACGGTTGTTTGAGACACATGACAGGTGAAATATCACATTTCGATTATATTGAAAGGAAAGATGTGGTAATGTTGTCTTTGCCGACAAAACAAAGCAAAAGTCACTAGAATTGGTAAAATTGGTGACTCTAATTTTGCTTCTATGGATACTGTTCTTTATGTTGATGATTTGAAACATAACTTGTTAAGCGTAAGTCAATTATGTGATAAGGGTTAACAGAGTCACTTTCTATACATCCCATTGTGAAATTATTAATAATCTTAATGACAACATTGTATTTGTTGGTCCCAGAAATCAGAATATATATTGTGCTCAATTGGAAGACATGTCTTCATAAAATGTTAAATGTTTTGTTTCTCTAGAAAAGGATTCATTTATCTGGCATAAAGGATTTGGACATGCTAGCATGAGCATTCTGTGAAAATTATCCAAAAATGAGTTAGCAAGAGGACTAATAAACTTGAAGTTTGAGAGTAATTAAGTTTGCAAAGCTTGTTTAAAAGGAAAACAAATCAGAAGTAGTTTTCCTCGTAAAAATATTGTTTCTACTAACCAATCATTTAAACTTGTACATATGGATTTATTTGGTCCTACTAAGACTCAAAACTTTGGTGGTAAACATTATGGTTTTGTTATAGTAGATGACTATTCTAGATTTATATGGGTTTACTTTCTATCAAATATGGATGATATTTTTGAAGTATTTGGGAAGTTTTGCAAAAAAATTTAGATTGAAAAAGGCTATTGCATTACATCTACTCAAAGAGATCATAGAAAAGAATTCGATAAAAAAATTCGAAGACTTCTGTAATGAAAATGGGATAACTCACACTTTTTCATGCTCAAGGAATTCTCAGTAAAATGTAATTGTTTATAGAAAGAATAGGGCTCTCGTTGATATGCCTAGGATAATGTTGTGTGAAAGTGGTCTACCTTATGGTTACTAGGCAGAAGCTATATCTATTGCTTGTTATATATTTAATAAGTGCCTTATAAGACCTATTATCAAAAAGACCCTTTATAAACTGTGGAAAGGAAGAAAATTGAATGTTGCTTACTTTCGATCATTTGGATACAAGTGTTTCATATTAAATAATGGAAAGGACAATCTCGAAAATTTTAATGTGAGATAAGATGAAACTATTTTTTGGGTTGCAGTACTGCCAGCAAAGGATTCAAAGTTTATAATAAAAGAACAAATAGGATAAAAGAATCAATACATGTGCTATTTGAAGAAGCACTACACTTGACAACAGCAACTGATTTAGAAGATGAATGGCATCCTTCGATTCCTAAAAATACAACGTAGACTCAAGCTACACCTATAGTATCTTCGAAATTACAAGATTAAAAAGGTCCTTCTGAAGATAAGATAGAGCAAACTCTTTCATCTCAGCAAAAGCCTATGCAACGAATAACACCAAAAGAATAAAGAGGTCAAGATACACATCAGTACATTTTGGGAGACCTTTCTGAAAGTTTAAGAACTAGATCTTCCTTCAAAAACAATTATGTTGCCCACATCTCACAATTACAACCAAAGATTATTGAAGAGACTTTTACTGATGAAAATTGGGTATCAATTATGAAAGATGAACTAAATCAGTTTAACAAAAATAAAGTCTTGTTAGGTACTTCGAAACAAACTTGACAAAAACAGTAAGGTGGTCAGAAACAAAGCTAGACTTATAGCTTAAGGTTATAATCAACAGGAAGGTATTAATTTTGATGAAATTTATGTACTTATTGCTAGATTATAATTAATTAGAATTTTACTTACTTTTTTATGCTATGGAAACTTTAAATTATTCCAAATGGATGTTAAAAGTGCCTTCTTAAACGGATATATTAACAAAGAAGTGTTCGTAAAGCAACCTCTAGCTTTTGAAGATGAAAACCATCATGATTATGTGATGAAGTTAACTAAAGCCTTGTATGGTCTAAAGCAGACTCTTCGAGTATGGTATGAGAAGTTAAGTAACTTTCTGGTTAAAAATAACTTCGAAAGAGGAAAGGTAGATAAAACCTTATTTATTAACAAAAAGGAGAACGATTTACTCATAGTGCAAATATATGTTGATGACATAATATTTGGTGTTACTAATCAATCCTTCTGTGAAGAATTCTCAACTTTAATGTATGGGGACTTTGAAATAAGTATGATGGGAGAACTATTTTTCTTTTTTGGGTTACAAATTAGGCAAACAAAAAAAGGAATCTTCATTAGTCAAGACAAATACACAAAGTAACTCATCAAGAAATATCATTTTGAGAATGCCAAACCAATGGGTACTCCTATATATTCTGGAACTAAACTTGATAAGGATGAAGAAGGCAAGGCTACAAATGAGACAAAGTATAGAGGAATAATTGGATCACTATGATATTTCACAAGCTCAAGACCATATATAATGCTTGATGTGTGTTTTTGCACAGGCTTTCAATCAAATCCAAAAGAGAGCCATCTTTAAGCAGTCAAGAGGATCTTTCGCTATCTTTATGGAACTATAGACTTTGGATTGTGGTATCTAAAAACTGATTCTTTTAACATAGTTAAATTTTGTGATGCAGATTATGTAGGTAATAAAGTTGATAAGAAAAGCACAAGTGGTCACTGCCAATTTCTTGAAGTATGTCCAGTTTCTTGGTCTTGTAATAAATAAAATTACACAATGCTTTCGACAACTGAAGTAGAATATATAACAGCTGCCAGCTGTTGCGGTCAAATCTTATAGATGAAACATTAACTCTAGGACTTTTCTCTGAACTTTGATCATATTCCTATACTATGTGATAATACAAGTGCGATAAATCTCTCTAAAAATCCAGTGCATCATTCGAGGACTAAGCATATAGAAATCAAGCATCACTTTATTAGAGATCATGTTTTAGAAGGAACCATTGATCTTTTGCATGTTAAAACTAAAAATCAAGTAGTTGATATCTTTACTCATTGTCTAAAGATAGATTTTATGTGTTGAGGAAAGAGCTTGGTATGTGTAGACTATCTGATATTAACTCTGTATAAAGATTCTATGCTACTTCTCTTTGTAGATATTAGCAGGCTCCTTTTAATCTGTTCTTTTATAGTAGGCTCCTTTTAGTTTAGAAGGACCCTTTTAGTTTAATAGGCTAGAGTAAATGTTTTTTAAAAAGGCAGTTACTAAGTGGTGTCATTTTCATTTTTTAAAAATGCGTGAGTTGTTCTGACAACTTATATTTACATCTTTGTGTAATTATTATATACTTCTTGATTGTTTAATTCTTTCCTTTCTTTTTTATAATGACAAAGGGGAGAGTTAAGAGACGATATATTTTACTAATATATTTTGATATATTTTGCATCTAATTGTTGAAATATTGTTGTACTGAATCTATGAAATGAATCTATGATATGCCTAAGTTATCTTTCAAACGATAGGTTCTTTATTAGAAGTTGTAAGAAAGGCTCCTTCTAATCACGGTTGACTTATAAAGTTTATAAGTATCTCTTAAAATCCTTTATTATTATTTGAATTTTGAATTATATCTATTTTTTGCTTGTCACCAACAAAAAGGGGGAGATTGTTAACTCAAGGTTTATTATTAATGATTTTGATGATCACTATATAATATTTCAAAATTCAAACTGGATTTATTTCCTTGTATAGGCAATGATATATTTCTGTAAAAGGAAATAAAATCATAGGATAATTGCTCCCTTTCCTGTAGGAGCCTTCTTTATAAACTTACCTTATTAGAAATAGTTCCATAACATTCATTCCAGCAGAGATAATATTGAAGATTCGTTAAATAAAAAGTCAACTCATAATCAAAACAAAGCAACAACTAGTTGAAGAAAATGTCTACTTAAGGAAGAGCTACTTCATTTGCGAAAGACACACAGATTTACGAAATACTTCAATAGCATCAATATTTTTAAAAGTCATGTCAAACTCTTTATGCCTTAGAAAGTGAAATCATTCTATTGAGAGAGACTGTTAAAACCTTTATACATTTTTTGAGAGTCGTGTCAAACTCCTTGTGCCTTAGAAAGTCAAATCATTCTATTGAGAGAGACTGTTAAAAGCTTTATACATTTTTGAGAGCTTGTAGAGGCTTGTTAAACACTACAAGTGTGGAAGGATGAAGAGCCTTGAAAAATATATGCTTGTGAGTTTGGAGAGGCTCGTGAAAATTTACTACTTAAAGTTTTATAGTGAAATACTCAAGTTGAATATTTTGGGACTGGACGTAGGCTTCATTATAAATCTAAACAGTATAAATCGACTGTGTCACTCTCTCTCTATTAACTTTTAAATTTTTGCGTTATAGTGTTTTTGTTTTCAATTTACAAGAGACTCCTTTAGTTTTTAATAGGTTTCTTCTGTTTTAATATCGCAAGAGGTTCCTTTCATTTTCAAAGAATTAATAGGCTCCTTTCATTTTTAGCATTAACAAACTCCATTCAATTAATAGGCTTCTTTTATTTTGAGCGTTAATAGGCTCCTTTCTTTTTTAAAACAATTAACAGGCTCCTTTCGTTTTCAACGTTAATAGGATCCTTTTGAAAGTCGATAGGACCTTTCTATATAATTGTTTTATTTAGTAGGATCTTATCGAACTAAAGGTACCTTGAAATTTTTTTATCACACACAATTCACCTCCCTCTTGTATATGTTTGCTTTATCAGATTCGAAGCATATGAAGAGTGACCAAATTTCCATTCAACTAAAAGTTTACCTTTCAAAGACCTTGAATCTCTTTTTTTGATAAAGCAAACACATACAAGAGGGGGTGAATTGTGTCTAACTTAAAAAGTGTTAGTAGTGTGCCCTAGGCCAATGATCATATGTGACTTTTGTACTGACATTCTGACTTATTAATAATATATTATGAGATATTTTTTTATATATGCATGTATATTGTTTATGTAATGTGATTTACATTCCATGAATAATATTAGGCTTATGTCATCAAGTTTGTGACTTGATAGTAAAACCATAAGAATTATAATACTATTCTAAACTATCCCTGGTCGATCGTTATTGGTGGATCGATAATGAATTAAGGCTAGTATGTGTTTTGATTGATGATCATGTTTTACTGATCATGGATATGAGTTATCAAATCA
>JANZXP010000001.1:20420941-20432819 GCA_027576715.1 Erythroxylum flavicans
GACGCAAAAGTTATACACAAAATACTGAATAGGGATCGGAAAAATCGAGGCGGTCGGCAAAATGCCGATCGGTAGCGTCGCGCGCGCGAGGAGCTCGTGCGCGCGAGCGCTGCTCGCGAGCGATCGCTCGCCCACGCGGGCCGAGCGATGCGCTCGCCCGCTCGGGGCGAGCTCTCGCCCTCGTGGCCGAGCTATCTAAAAAAAAAACGCCGACCTCTTCCAAACTACATAACTTTTTACTCCGACCTCCAAATTTCACAAACTTGGTCTCGTTGGAAAGCTCACAGAAAATCCCACAAGTTTCATGAAGGGATTAGAAATCAATTTCACCTCTAAGGGGATCAAAATTCACATCAAACAGGTCGGCTCTACAAACCCCATTCCAGAATAATGATATCACTTTCAACTCTTATAACGTCTTACTCAGTTATCCAAAAATTCCATGCTATACAGAAATGGAAAGATAAAAACAAGCTCTACATTTGTCCTGAAGACATCAAAAACAATTTCGAACTCAAATTGGATCAAAATCACAATCAAAGGTTCTGACCCTGTTCATTTACACCTAAAATGCATCCAGACGTCGACCCATCATATCTCTGAATTCACACATCCAAAAATTCCATATCATATATCAATAAAAAGCTCTCACAATTATCTACAACTTTCATTTAGACTATGTTCTCCAATTCAGCCTCTAAAAATCACAAATTGCTCTCAGAAGCCAGAAATCATAATTTAGGCAGATGTTTCACAACAGTGCATTTACTATCCCATTGAACATCCGAAATTCTACAACTTATAACTTTCACTCCTGATATCATAAAATTGCATACCATAAGGCAAATTAAAGCTAACAGAATTATCTTCAACTTTCATGAATACCAAATTCACTAATTTTGCCAAAAATAGTCCCAATTTAATCTCCAAAGTTTCTGACCATAAGTCCGACCTTAATGCACTTACCATTAACTGATCATACCTATCCTAATGTTGACTTCCGACCTCAAATTGAGCACTCTTAGGGTCAGAATTTGACCTCACTTACTTCATATGAAATGAAGATGCACTCTTCTAGTTTCTATTGAGCCAAGAATCAGCTCAATTGGATAACCAGGTACCAAGTTATGGTCAGAACACTGAAATGACTCAAAATACTTTTTCCTGATTTGTTCCTAATCCTTCATCCATCATCCTCTATATCAATTTCACTCACTTTAGCACTCAATTCACTTCACAATTTCAGTATCACTTCCCTACAGCTATCATTCTCCATTTACCCTAATTTTGGCAGCACTTAAACATATTCACTTTTCATTGATTTCAAATCCAATTAAGACATCTTAAGGCACCTAAACTAACATTCACTTCATTCTTTAACATCAATTTATTCATAATCCATCTTCTAACACATATACACCCAAATCATGCAAGACCTAAGTTCATGAAATTCATGCATGGCAAGACATGATTAATGCATGAAATGATTAATTTAAACACATAGGGAAGCATAGCTTACCAATCACACTCTTAATCTTCCAAATCTCCAACTTTCACAATCTCTCTAACTTTGCTTCTCACCCACGGCATCACTCTCAACTTAAAGAGGGGATGGGAGGTTTGGTGTTTAGTGAGTCAAAGAAGGGTAGGCAAGGTGATGGAGAGTGGAAGAGAGAAGGAATTTGGGAAAAACTCATGAAAAATTCATGAAGAAATCACCTACGGATGGGAGATTAAGAACTTACAAACGTTTCACTTCTTAAACACTTCAACAGGAGAACACAGAAGAAGACACAAGAAGAAGAGCTAGGAGAGTCGTGGAAGACTCTTGAACAATTTAATTTAATGCATTAATAAGTGACAAATGTCACTTTCCCATTGGTTTGTGATTTTTTTCACAATTCACTTCAATTTCACTCCAATTTCCAATGGCTCATTCCAAAAATTCCAAAACGCTTATGTCTAAATTTCCATTGCCATTGGACCACAAATTTTCCACTGATCGACCCCTATCAGTCACTTAGAAATTTTCCGGGTCCGGAAACAATTCCGAAAAATTCCCAGAAAATTTCTATAATTCTCTAAAAATTAGAGAATCACTATAAACCTCTCCAATTCAATTTATCACTTCCAATTCTTATTTTTCAAAAATCACTTCCTTCACACTTATACCGGGACAATTTGTCATGAACGCATGTACACTAAATTTTTATATACACATATCTCACTATTCACTACTGCATGAGCATGAGATGTGGTGATTTACCACACCTGGACCCGTTTCTTTGGTCCGACCCGTTCTCTGGAAACGGGATGTTACAATTAGGGTAAGGATTGGAAAAGAAATCACAAGAAGAACAACAATTCAGCAAAATCTAGGAGATGTCCGGCTGTGTATATACTTATACGACAGTGTAAATGTTCGAAAGATAAATTTTGGCTTACACATCATTATGAATGCGTCGAATTAATTATCATGGTTGTGTATCCAACTTTGTATCTTCATGAGTTTCACCTTTTTTCAACTTAGCTGTAACACCCCACTCCTGCTGGACCCGAACCCGATATCGATGGTGATATCCGAATCCGTGCCCCGCGAGGGTGGCTTGCCACATCACTAAACAATTAAAGTCGGTATATATTTTTTTTGAATACTCTTATCAATGATCATTAATTTGGGCCCATTTTTTTTTTCAAAACATTTTGTTCACTTAAACTGAAAACGAAACATCCCTTTATAGTTTTCTCTCCACCAATGGCATATCTCATCTTACCACACCAACCCATACACCAAAACATAATGGTCTTTCTGAACGACACCATCGCCATATTGTCGAAACTGGTCTATCTGTTCTTACTCATGCGTCGATGCCTCTATCCTATTGGACTTGTGCCTTTGCCACTGCTGGATATCTCATTAATCCTATGCCTACACCCACACTACATCTTTCATCATCTTTTGAAAAACTCTTTGCATCTAAACCCAACTACATTAAACTTCGAGTGTTCGATTGCTTATGTTATCCGTGGCTTCATCCTTAGTCTCAACATAAACTTGACACTCGTTCCACTCCTTGTATTTTTCTTAGGTACTCTTCCACACAAAGTGCTTATATTTTTCTTGCCTTATCCACCTCTAAAATATATATTTCTTGTAATGTCAAATTTCTTGAAAACTCCTTTCCTTTCAATCCCATTTAACTCGTCCCACCCCAAAGATCACTTTTGAATGGTTTCCCCGGTCCAAACTCTACCCATTTCAAGTGGCTCACTCAATATGTCCCCACAATAGGATCCTTCGTGTCAACATTTGTCCCAACCTGCCCATCAAGTTGATTGCCCCCCCCCCTCGACAGTCAATCGCCAAGAAACCATAGTTGCCCCTTTACCACCTGAGCCACACAATTTTGAAACCTCTTCCACTTCATCTACAGCTCAACCAAACCATCAAAATACCAATCCCATAACCACTAGAGCGAAAAACAACATCTACAAACCCTAAATCAAAATGAATCTCACTGTTGTCCTCCCTTAACCATCCCACAATAAGCCTCACACTGTTAACCAACCACTAAAAAACCCCAAATGGAGACAAGCTATGAATGATGAATTTGATGCCCTTGTTCAGAACGAAACTTGGACACTTGTTCCATCTACACTCCTACAAAATGTTGTTGGATGTAAGTGGGTTTTTCGTATCAAACGACATCCTGATGATTCTATTGATAGGTACAAAGCCAGATTAGTTGCCAAAGGGTTTCATCAACGACCTGGAGTGGATTATCATGACACATTTAGTCCGGTTAGCAAGCAGACAACAATACGACTTGTTCTAAGCTTGGTAGTAAGTAGAGGTTGGCAGTTGCGACAATTGGATGTTAACAATGCCTTCCTTCAAGGTCATCTTTCTGAAGATGTCTACATGGCCCAACCTCCAGGATTTGTTGATAGTGACAATCCAACACATGTATGCAAACTAAAAAAGGCCATATATAGCCTCAAGCAGGCTCTACGGGCTTATTACCTTGAACTTCGCCAATATCTTGTTACATCTGGGTTCAGAAACTCTCATGCAGACACTTCCCTATTCACACTAAACACCGATGACATTACTATATATTTGCTTGTTTATGTGGATGACATCATTATCACATGTACCAAACCCAATATTGTTCAACACTATATTAACCTCCTAGCACAAAAATTTTAAATTAAGGATCCGGGCGTTCTATCTTATTTTCTCAACATCGAGGTCCTCACAACTCCATCTGGTCTGTTGCTTACTCAAAGGCGCTACATCACTAATCTTCTTGCCCAAACAAAAATGTCTACTGCAAAACCTATTGCTACACTACTTGCTACAGATCGAAATCTCACAATTCATTCAGGTACAGCTTTGACTGATTACACAGAATACAAAACTCTTATTGGCAGTTAGCAGTATCTTTGCCTCACCTGTCCAGACATATCATATGCTATTAACAAGCTTTCCCAATTCATGCATCAAGCAACATCTGAACATTGGGATGCTACCAAACGACTACTTCAATATCTGTGTGGCACATTGACTCATGGATTGTTTCTTCATAAAGGAAATCCACTTTCTCTTCATGCCTTCTCAGATGCAGATTGGGCTGGCAACAATGATGACTACACCTCTACGAGTGCCTACATTGTCTATCTTAGCCGTCATCCCATTTCTTGGTCTTCGAAGAAACAACGTACAGTTGCTCGGTCATCCACAGAAGCTGAGTATCGATCAGTTGCTGCTACTGCTTCAGAAATTAATTGGATTTTTTCTCTTCTCACAGAGCTTGAAGTCATCCTTCCTACTCCGCCTACTATATATTGTGACAATGTTGGTGCCACTTATCTCTGTTCTAATCCAGTGTTTCATTTGCGCATGAAACATATAACAATTGACTATCACTTTATTTGAGATCAAGTTTAATCAAGTGCTCTTCGCGTTACTCATGCTTCCGCAATGGATTAACTCGTCGACGCTCTTACCAAACCGCTTCCTCGTACCCGCTTCCATGACTTAAGGATCAAGATTGGAGTCTCCTCCGGAGCTCCATCTTAAGGGGGCATATTAGAGAATTATATTCTTGCAATTAGTTGTAATAACTTAATTCTAGGATAGTCAATCTGTAATCAATTGTAATCCCCTATAATTAGTTTGCAATTAGCTGTAATTCCCTAATTCTAGGATAAATAGTTTCCTATTTTTGTATCTTGGGTAATTCATGACACTTCCCAATTTTGTATATATATTCATTCCTAATGAATGGAAATATCAAGCCATTGTTTCACAATATTCTTCTCTCTCTACTTCAATATTAGAAACATAAGTAGGTGAAATCTCCACTCAGTAGAGACAAGAACAAATATTATAAACATAAACTACAAACTAAAAAAATCATAAACATTAAATATTCAATACATACAATCAAAATTTCTATTACAAATAAAAAATGACTAAAGCAACACAAATAGAGGATCAAACACATAGTAGTCAGAAATATATAAGACAAGCAACTCATAATAGAAAAAAACTTAGTTTACGTTAACACCGTTTTTCACCAACTCCTAAATAAGTAAAGTGAATAATAAATTATCTATTTATTAATCTTGAAAACAATAGCTCGCTTGGTGATGTCCTAGACGCGATATAGATATAACCCTTCTTATTAAAAGGTAGAGCGAATAGATCTCTAGTTCTATCACGAAATTTGCATGACAGACTTCTTATGTGTTATATCAAGCCTACTCCTCCAAAAATTGCAACTATGAAACATGTAGTTTTCACAATCATCACTAAATACTTCATTTATCAAATTTCAGGCACTGACAATATTCCATTCCATAACCTAAGGATTACCGATTGACAATATAATCCCCAAAATTTATTATATCTTAGATGCCTATAATTCTAATGCACTTTTAAACTCCTTTCGTTATTGTTTCCATGTCTTTTTTGCTAGTTACTAATCCTTAGTGCTCGGATGACCGTAATCCTAATGCACATACAAACTATTCTTGCTATTATTTCATTGTCTTTGTTGCTATTTACTGATAACTAATAGCTGAATTATATTTCTCCTATATTTTGTCTTGTATTACTGATCTCTTGTTCTCGTTCTATTTGCTCAGTAAGTAATTTCTTTTAATTCACATACCCACTAGTTGTTTTCAACCTTGGTCAGAAATTTCTTTTTTATTTTCATTGATTTACTTTAATTTATATCAAATTTTGCAGTTGCTATATTCTTTACTAAAATATTATAATGAATTTTACTTCATCTGTTTAGATTCTCAGTTTTTCCTTTCCACTTTTATTAATCCAATTTAAATATTCACATGTTATATCTTTTCCTCTTTCCCTTTACAATATTATGTCCTACATCATACATTTCCAATTTTTCCCTCCAAATTCTAACTTTAACAATATTCACTTACACATTTTAACCATTCATAACAAAACCTATATATACATACTCGTTAATTCCTCAAAACAACTGAGCATTATACGTTTCCAAATTCCCACTAATCTTCTAGTTCTTTTTAATAATGGATAATGTTAAAAGATGGATTAAGGCTTTGTAGGCAAGCCATTCAATAATTACGGTAAAATTAAAAGATGAATGTGTATGCGTCACATTGCACTAAACCCAAACAACATAATATTTATTCTTGATTCAAGATATTAAATAATTGTAGTAAACAATTCATGCAATCAATTAAACAAAAAAATCAAAATACACATGATTATAGCGAAGTAATAAAATAATTTTAATTACAATACTAATGACTACCATAAATTTTAGGGTTAACTTTAATGCAAATCAAAGTATCATAATCTTGCTCTGATATCACATGTAAATTTAATCTTTAACATTCTAAGCAATATTTCAAGCCTGGAATTCACCCAAGATCATCTATGACATAATTTATGCAACACCTTCAAACCCCAAGATTCATGTTATAAATAAGAAAAATAAAGAAATATTAACCTTTATCCATGTTTAATATGTATAATCCTTTTCTAATCACAAACACCTTTTCTACGCAAAAGCATTATTCACTCTCTCCTTCTTCCTTTCTTCATTCTTTGTCAATGGTGCAAGAATCTATGTCTCTTTAATATCTATTAACGTTACTTCACTGAAGGGAGAGGGAGGGGTTTTGTTAATTAATCTTAATGATTCTAATTTTCTTTGCAAGCTCAATAACCATTATTTTGGGCTCACCTCATATTAGAATCAAATAAAGTAATATGGGCCACATTTTATAATTATTAAATTAATCTAACAATATGCGGCTCCCAAACCCAAAACAAGAAAAACTCCACGCCATAATTTAATGCCAGAGACATGATTGTCCTTTGAAAAAGGACTTACAATGTGAATAAATAAGCTAACTCATTTCTATACATCTATAGTTAGGCTTGATGCATCTTACAACATTTTAGTTGATAATAGAGAAAGAGAAATAAGAAACATGCACACAGATTAAGGTATACTTCCTCCTCGAAAAATTTGAGATTCTAAATCAAAGAAGGTATAACCTTAGGCTTCATAATTTATTGAAAGTATATATGAATGAATTAAATCAAATTATAAACTGCTATGCATCTATATGCTATGATGTTCTTTTATGCGGGCCAGAAAATATGAGAGATTTTTTATTCTGAAAATCCCACGAATGTAATTTCGAATCTCGTATTTATTTATTTATTTTTCTTTTAAAAAATCCATATATTCACATCTAAGTGCACATGGCTCTGAGCATATTATCTTATCCCCCTTTTCAGTAGTTCTGGAAATGCTTAGCTAATAAATTTCCCTTATTTAAAACCACTCCATTAGTTCTTTAGTGGAGTTTAATAAACCAATTTCCCTGTTTTATTTTTAGAGAGTAGCAATCTCAAAAGTCATTTCAGTTCCTTTATGCTCATTACATGATTCATATAAGATTGCTCAAGTTTTTTACCCTGCAAGAAACTTGTATAAATTTCATAATTCTAGCTACATTTCTTAGTCCTCCTGAATTAGTCATGTTAGATGGCCTATATCACTCCTACCATTGTCTAACATGGATTATTGAAGAATATTGTTATTTAGGCTCCTCACATGTACAAGAAAATTCCTTCTATTGGCTATGTTTTCTCTTACACTTGAATGACCTCTTTAACAAATGAAAGAAGTATTATCTAAAATCTACTGCCTAAAACCAGCGAATTAGGATATGATTTAAACTTTATATATGTATAACATGTTGATATGCCTGGATCGGATAATGAGCCATTCACTTCTGCAAATGAGGTAGTGAATTAGAAAGAGGACAAAAGTTTCAATGAGGAGAGACCAAAAGGAAGATTCAAAAATCCATGTGGATCAAAGATTACTACTAAAGAACGTAGAACATTATATAATCTGTTGTCAAATTGTTAAGAAAATGGGAAACTTATCATTGGATCCTTAATTGACTCCCTCTTGCAATTTGTATTTAGTGGTAGGTATTGAAAGGGAATGTTAATTAACTGATTCAAAATATCAGTTACTATTTTTTAGGAGTGTATTTTTTGTTTTTACGGTAGTGGGTTAGTGATATTAGGAACTAAATCTGATCATGAGTTTGTGATCCTATTTTCTAGGATTTTTTATTATTATGTTTGCATTATTTAAAGCCATTGTGTACTGAATGTTTGGTAGCAACAGTAAAGATTAGCAATTTATGTCAATCAATTATTGTTCATTATTCTTCTCTCCCCCTCTTTCCCCAACAAAGTGATATTAGAGCTTAATACCAGGTTTGGTCTTTTTGTCTCTACCTTAAGGAAGAAGTAGTGTGTGTGTGAGAGAGAGAGAGAGAGGAAAGAGTGAGAGGAAGTCATGATATCAAATAATTTTTCTCTTCTATTTCCTATTTTCAATGGAGAACACTATCAATCATGGGCCATCAACTATGAAATCATATTTGAAAGCCTTGAGTTTGTGGGAGGTTGTTGAGAGTGATTTTAATCCTACCTCACTTCCAGAAAATCTCACACTAACTCAAATCAAAAAACATGATGAAGAAGTAGCTATGAAACTAAAAGCGTTCTTGCATGCATTGGGCCTTGCCAGAGGGAATTTTTACAAGCATAATAGTTTGTGAATCGCCTAAAGAAGCATTGGAAAAACTCAAAGAAGAGTTTGGAGGCAACAAACAAATAAAAATGACGCAAATTCTAAATATGAAAAGAGAATTTGTGATGTTAAGGATGAAGAAATCCAAAAATGCCAAGGAATATGTAAGAAAGCTCATGTTTATCGTCAATCAAATCAAATTTCTTGGTGAAGAATTTTCAAGTCAAATAGTGGTGGACAAGCTTCTCGTGACCCTTCCTGAAAGGTTTGAAACCAAAATCTCATCACTTGAAGATTCTAAAGATCTATCAAAAATAACTTTTGCAGAGTTACTAAATGCTCTTCAAGCCATGGACCAAAGAAGAATGGTGAGAGAGGAGGGAAATAAAGATAAAGTTGATGGAGCTTATTTAGCTAAAATTTCATCTTCAAAGGGAAAAGGCAAAGTTGTTCAATGTGGTAATTACAAAAAACTTGATCACGAAGAGAAAGATTGTTGGCATAAAGGCAAGTCACAATGTTTCAAGTGCAATAGATTTAGGCACATACAAAGGAATTGCAAACTTAAAGATAAAGCGCAGACAAATATAACAAAAGAGACAAAAGAAGAAGCCCTATTTTAGAGTTGTTGGTGAGATGTGTAATATAGAGAGAAGTGCTCCAACAATTGAAGGTTGATGATGGTGGTGAGAAATGCATCACATTAGAAGAGAAGTGCTTCATAAGTTGTTTTTTTAGAGAAGTGCTCTTTATATGAATTTTGAATCAAGGGGGAATGTTAATTGACTAATTCAAAATATCAGTTACTATTTTTTAGGAGTATATGTTTTCTATTTTTAAGTTAGTAGGTTAATGATATTAGGCACTAAATCTAATCATGAGTTTGTAATTATATTTTCTAGGATTCTCTATTGTTATATTTGCATTATTTAAAACCATTGTACACTAGACATTTGATAGTAGTAGTAAAGATTAGCAATTTGTGTCAATCAATTGTTCATTATTCTTCTCTCACCATCTTTCCCTGAGAGAGAAGAAAGTAATGTTTAATTTTTTTTCTCCTCTTTCTCGTCATTTTGGAGCCATCCCTGCTCTAACTGGGAATTTTTTAACTTTGATCTCTTATCACATATCTTGTTGTTTCACTTTCAATCGAGAAACAAACCAACTTGTATTTCATTCATAGCCAACAGATTGGGATGATAGAGAATATATTGCAGATCCTAATGATGCCAAACTAGAGGTATTGTGTTACTAAATCATTCTGTTAATATTGGTAGTATGTAAATCTTTTTGGAAATAATGTGCTTACATATTATCCTCTCATACTTTAGGGATAAGATTCTTTCCCTGCTGAGATTCCTGATCTTAAGACTAATAAGAAAAGTAGGCATAATACATGCCCAAATTTGATCAGTCGTTTAGATAGGAGACTAATAGTTGATTCACTAGTTGTGAACAAGGGAAATTGATTAATGTTATTCTTGTTATTATTTTGAGCAACCTATTGACTTTGATGAAGAGGAGGATGGGATTTGGAGGCTGACGAAGGTACCAAATCCTACATAAATAGGATCTTGGAAAAGAGAAGTCCACCTATGCTATGTACAGAAAACCTCAAACAAACTTTTAGCTAATGCTAATGATTATTTGTAATCATATTATACCATGCAAAAAATAAAGAACCCCAACTACAAGGGGAAATGGAAGCTACCTTTGGTTTATAAACCAGGTATTGTACCTTATCTCTTACATATGGTACTGTGGCTAGCTTTACAATTGATGGGTACAAGTACTTTTTAGACTATATCGTCAAATGTTGGATGAACAAAAATGGAAGAAAGAATATTAAATTAGAGAAAGAAGTTTGCTTGTTATGCTTGAGGTTGATAGGGGTGCCAATGAGCAGCTTATGGACCTAAATTCAAGTGTTTTTAATAGGCTAGGTTCAGGCTTAGACTGGCTTGAGGTCCAACTATTCTAAACTAAACGACATTATTCTACTTAGAAAAGTTGGGTCTCGGGTAGGTCTAGGCCTGGGGCAACCCAAGCCGGACTCAATTAAAAAAGACGTTATTTTATACTTTTAATTTTAAAATAAGCCAACCCATTGTCATTCACAAAGGTCGGTACCAAACTTTGTAGTTCTTCATACATTAAATTTCTATTTTGCAATACATCATCTTTTATTAAGTTGATCTTCCAAATTTCCTGTAGAGAAAGATCATAAATTTTTGAAGCAATCAGTCCTACAAATTTGTATCGTTGTATATTTTATTAACCATATCTATGTAGTTAGTCTAGATATTCCATTAGATCTCTATTTCTAATGCCATTTCTCAAAAAACTTTTCTTGATCTTGATCTTTATATGCTGAAGCCAATAAAATGTGTGTGTGTAACAATTAGACTGTTGTTTGAATTTAAAGACTTGCTAGATTTTTGTCTTCATTGGTTGTATTGGTTGCATTGCCAAGTTGTGGTATACTTAGATTGGATTTGGGTTTGTGAAATGAAATTTCTTATTTTTCTAGGACAATGGCCTGTTGGGAGACCAGGTAGTGATCTGATCTCGACTGCAGCGGAATAATCACGAAACTTTTTCATAACTTTGATTTCCCAAAAATCACGATCTCTTTAATTCTATAAAATGATTAACACAAATCATAATAAAGTAAAAACTTAATTCGTACCTTATTTCGAAGTTTGAACTTTATCTTGTCGTATCCTTTGAACCATTTCCAAAAC
>JANZXP010000001.1:20437581-20452346 GCA_027576715.1 Erythroxylum flavicans
ATTAAATAGATCATAGATAGTATCAAAACGTAGCAATCCCTATACAAGATAACTTTGGTGATCTCAAGTCAAAGGATTACTTATACAATCATCACAATGAGAATTCCATAGACATACAAGTAATGTTCCAAATGGATTTCTCATATCGGGTCTAGTGAACTTGTTCTCTAACAAGCACCTACACATTTGTTTAAGTATCTCTATACTTTAGCCTATGAGATCGACTACTTCCTTCATAAGGAAAAACAAACGTGTGCTAGTCTTTTTATGTTCTATTAATGTCTAATCTTAATAAAACAATGACTAGGAATATTTAGGAATAATACATAATTAATCTCATTATAATTTCATTTGCAATGTACAATTATTCCATAGACTTTATCATATACATCTATATATGTACAAGATAAATAATAGTTTTAAATAATTTGTCAATAAACTACAATCAAAACGATTGACTAGAGGGCATAAACCAACATAACCTACCTTAACTTTTAAGAACTAACATTGATACAGCTACCCTGGTTAAGATTGTGCTTAGTCTAACTTCGTAGAATGGTTAAAAGTTTTCACAATTCATGGAGTTCTCCTAACTATGACCAGCCCAGGCTTACCTTGATACATGAATCAAATACTGCATTGCGGGTTAAGGCTGGATCTGCTTTTGATAATATTCTGGCATATTTTATTGGCTTGTAGAAGTCATAGTGCAAGCATTCTAGTGGCTGGAAATGATAATTTCTTGCTGTCAATAGGCCTCCCATGCCTCCTTTTTTTTTTTTTTCCAATGGCTTACATTATTTCCCTTTGGCAGGACGAATTACGAAAATCTTACAAGTAGTCAGCTTTGGAGTGGTAATGCTTCCATTGTTGAATGTTGAATATGTTTCTGTGAACAAGAACCGTTGTTGTAACACAGTTAATTTCACAAAAAACTGTTTTCTCAGCTTTCAAGTGCTTGAAAATCTCATAATATTCAAATACATGTACTCAAATAGAACTCTGCATTTTGTCTTTTTTGATTGAACTCGTGTTTGCTTCTTCTCAAGACTAAACTATTTCCAGCTTCTGATTTTATGATTGGCTCAGGAACATAATTGTTAAAAAAAAAGAAGAAATTTGGAAAAACAACCTCCAACATATCCACAAAACTAGTTGAATTTCATTAATCATTCATTGCAATCTTCTGTATTCCCTAATTTGTCATTTAGGCGACACCTACACATTACCTTAATAGCCAACAAAATAACACAAATTGAAAGAATCGTCACCTTTGTCCTTTGCCCACCTTCAAAGCTCACTCTTCTCTGTTTACTTCACCCACCTCCACTCCACTACGCGATATTTGGCCAGCTAGAGATTCTTTGCCCTAAAGTTTTCTTTTTCCACACTTTCTTTACTTACACTCACTTACCTTCTCCCCCTCCATAAGCCACATTGTGCAGTATATATTGATATAATATATATTAAACGTAATGAACAAACAATATATATATATATATATATTCTCAGCTAATTATTATTTTTAATTTAAGTGATATATTGAAGAATTTTTCGGTAGGTTAGTCTGCCAGAAATTCAACCAATTCCTTACGTAGTCAACCCCCCACTAATTGTATTATGATGTCATGTGATTGAACTTGTAATCTTTCTCAAATGTTCCTAATCACGCCACATCTTGTTCTCAACTCAAGTGCTACACATCATTCATTACTTGCAAACTTTAGGATAAAACGTAATATTCATAGCTTATATAAACTTTAATTAACCAACTGGAAACTGAGAAGAAGAAGGGAAAAAAAAAGAAATTAGAAAGTAAGGGACCCACCGAAAACGTCACACTCCACACTTTCCGCGCCAAATCTTTTCCTTTTTCCTAAAATCAACAAACCAAACCAATTTCTATTTCAAAATTAAACCCTCTCTCTCTCTCCGTCTCTGCTTCGTCTGTGTTTGGATTGGAGGAGATTGAACAAAAAATGGCCATTGAGGTTCCGTTCCGCGACGTAGCGCCTAAGACCTGCGTGGTTCTCGGAGGCAGAGGCTTCCTAGGACGATCGCTGGTCTCCAGGCTCCTTAAACTCGGCGGCTGGATCGTCCGAATCGCTGATTCCGCTCGCTTTCTCCAGCTCGACCCCTCCGACTCCGGTGATTCCCTCCTCCGTGACGCCGTCTCCTCCGGCCGCGCCTTCTACCACCACGTCGACTTTCGCGATGTCTCCCTTATCGTTAAAGGTAAATGCCAGAGAATGTGAAAGAAGATGATGGAGGAGTTTGAGAAGTTTTTCTGTTTTGTTGGAGGTTTGACGCTGGATTAGGGAGCAGAGATGGTTTTGTAATCGTAGATAGAAGAGGAGGCTTTTTTATGTCTTTATTTCTTCGGAATTATGAACTGATGGAATAGAGTTTGGAACTTAGTGCTTTGTCTTTGGCAGTCGAGAAAATGAATGGAAGGAAAAGGAAAGTAAAATATTTTTTATGAGGACAAGCATGAAGCATTATACCTTACTGTTCCAGATTAGTAGTTTAGTGTTATGATCAGTGGTTTCAGATAATTGGAAATATTGAATAGATGTATCAGTTATAGAGAGCAAATTAAAGTTGGTAAAATGATATTATGAGTTAGTGCTCGAAATCACTATTTCATTTTAGCTGCAGTGAGTAGCTCTTTTTTCTTTTCTCAGTTATCAACTTGAATTGTATAATAACAGTTTTACTAAGATTCATCTTCTCCAATTTAATGTTAACTGCAATACAAATTTATAAATTCTGGAAAATTGGAATTATGGATCTTCAGTGTCTATTCTTGTTAATAAATTTTTATATGTAGTCTGTTTACGTTTTTATGCTCTTACTCCTTTTTCCAATGCTACAGCTCGTTGAATCTTCCCAAGTATTTATTTTATTCATTTCCTCGTCATCAATATGTATACTTGCTTTATATATATATAGATAGTGAACTTTTTTCCTGCATTTTCTTTTATTCTCGTGTTTCTTTTATTGTGCTTGAAGGTAAGTGATCTATTTTGCATTCATAAGTATAACAATTGCAGTTCAAAAGGATTAAATGTGAATATCTTGACTTTTGCAGCTATTCAAGGTTCATCTGTTGTATTTTATATGGAAGCTACTGATTTACAGAAAGAAGATTTTTATCTTTGCTACATGCTTATTGTTCAAGGTAATCAGTTATTGCATTCAAAAATTTTATCTATAATTTTTACCAAAAAAGAAAGGAAACAATTTTATCTATAATGTTGAGATTTCCAGAACTTGAGCTATATAAAGTGATTGCTACCTTTTTTTCCCATTCTATTTCAGGTGCTAAAAATGTCATCAATGCTTGCCGAGAGTGCAAAGTTAGTAAGCTAATATATAGCAGTTGTGCAGATGTAGTTTTTGATGGTTCACGTGATATATGGAATGGCGATGAGTCATTGCCAAGCTATTGGAGAGTATGATAGCTACCATTTAATGTTTTCTTGTGCATATATTGCATGAAATTTTTTGTTTCAAATAGCTGATTCCCTTATTATTTTTTCTGATGCAGTTTGAGGACAAATTAACTGACCTAAAGGCTCAATCAGAAGCACTAATACTGTTTGCTAACAATATTGATGGTCTTTTAACATGTGCACTTCGTCCCAGCAATGTTTTTGGACCTGGAGATACGCAGCTTGTTCCCTTTTTAGTAGATTTAGCAAAATCTGGTTGGGCAAAGGTGCGGCAACTGTCTGTTCACATCATGATTTTTTGCTTTTACTTACTTTGGTTGATTTTACGATTAAACTATTGAGTTTTTGCCTTTCTTATTATTTGCCTCCTGCTTTTCAAAATCATATGTCTTGTTGATCTGCCTATTTCTCTACATGTATTTATCTGCAGTATCTAACCAAAATATATTCCTCAATGCAGCCATAACCTTTTGATATGCTAAGGAATCTCTTTCCCAATATTGTTTCTCAATCTGAGTTCTGATATAATAGTGTGTTCACATCTTTCTTGAAGTAACAAAATTTGTCAACGCAGTTCATTATGGGGAGCGGTGAAAATATGTCTGACTTTACTTATGTTGAGAATGTTGTTCATGCCTGCATTTGTGCAGCAGAAGCTCTAGATTCTAGATTGGTCTCTGTGGCTGGAAAGGTGCTGTAATTTTATGCGTTCTTGGATGTCTTTCTCTGTTCCAGTGCATTCATTTATGAGGAAGACATATACCTTTGTGATGCAGGTGTTTTTCATCACAAATCTTGAGCCTATGAAGTTCTGGGAGTTTGTATCTTCCATATTGGTGGGCCTGGGCTATCAAAGGTGAGACAAGCATCACATGGCAGATTATTAGAAAATTGTCATATTATCCATGTAATATGATGAATGACATAAAATATGTTAGTGGTTTATGTGCAGTCATGGATTCTAAGTACAGAGCATAAGGCTCCAAAGCACTTGTTGGCATCTGTTAAGTCTATTTTATGGTTCTTGTGGCAAAAATTTCGATGGACATGTGAGCATTTTAAAGAGTGCTTTTAGTTTTTCAGAAAGGAATGAGGTGAAAGTTTTGACTTTTTAAACACCCTAGTTCCAAGCATAAAGAACATGAGATATAGGTTCATTGTACATTGTCTACTCAGGGTGTTATATAGCATCAACACTAAAATCTCAAATGCTGATTTGAAGGATTGCTTTATGTTTATCAATTTGTATTAGCTACAAAGATGACAAATTCCCATGATGACTTTTTTTCTTAAACATAAGATAAGAACCACGCTCATTACATTAGAGACATGAAAAACAAGAAGCATCACAATGGCAAACAGTATCATTTCAGTTTTTTTTCCCCTTATTCTTCGCCTTTCGTTTATCCTCCTTTTATATGTCTTTTGCAATTTTTGCCTTGTCACTACACTCAATTGGAAATTCAAAGCAAATTTTGGCAACTTATATCAGTTCACTGCATAAGGATTTTATGATTCTGATAGTTGAATCTGAATTTGTATTATATTTTGTGTGCAGACCCCTGATAAAAATTCCTGCCAGGATGCTGTGGTATGTTCTGAAGGTCGTCAAAGGGATGCATGAAAAGTTGGGTTTCAGAAAGTATGATTATTCTTTGTTAGATCACTTTTTTCACTTGGCTTCACGGACTAGAACTTTTAATTGCACTGCCGCTCAGAAGCACATTGGTTACACTCCAGTTATCTCCCTTGAAGTGAGTTTTGCTTGGTTATTTGATCTTTTTTCCTTTTCTATAGGGGCTTGTCTAAATATTGATTTGTCAATTATGTCTTTAGTGCTGCTACATTTTACTATCTTCTTGTTTCTTGCAAACTTTTAAGCCTTTAAGTTGTTTGGTTAAGTTTTATCTTGATCATGCACATTCTTTTAATGAAATTTCTGGATGCTAGCCCCTTAATTCCTATCGTGCTAGCTCTAATTTTGTTTCAGGTTTTCAGTTTTTGTTCAAGTCTTTATTCTGGACAAGGAAGCAAATCTTTATAAGTGTAGACTAATACTTCAATTCTAAAGGTTTCTTAGATATCAATGTGGTTCCGTCTTCATTTTTATATTCATCAAATTTGAAGATAGCATTTTCCTGAAATGTCCGGTGAATTTTGTATATGTCTTGGCACCTTTCTGAACATTTACTAGAATACTTGGATTTTCATTTTCATGATTCTGCATATTCCCAGTTGATTTTTAGAAGCTTGGAGATTCATTAATTTTCTGCTTGTGTTGATCATTGTTAACAGGATGGTATTGCATTGACCGTCAAATCGTTCTCTCATTTGGAACATGACAATTCTTCAATGACACACAGTGATTTTCAAGAGCGGTCGAAAGTTGATAAGCTACTTGGTGGTGGTAAAGGTTGGACATCTTATTTCTTAGACTAATGCATGTGCAACAGTATCTGTTATATATTATAGCTGCATCATCATGTCCCTACTAATCACATTTTGATGAAGAGTCTGAGGTAGGAGACTTCATTGGTTTTGGACTAGACTCTTTTCTTGATACATACGATCATTGCTGTTCATCTTGTCATGTTAAACTCTATATAAGTATGAATTTTAACTAGCAAACCACCCATCTAGTTGTGAGTGATTGGGAGTTAAACCTTACAGTCTGGCATAATGCAAAGTCATTAAATTAATTCCAAGATATGTATCGAATGTTTGTTGCAGAATTTAGTCAGAAGATTGTCAATGGTAATTTTTGATTTAATGGCTTCATCTGTAACACTGCAGTTGCCGACATATTGCTGTGGAGGGATGAGAAGAAAACATTTACATGTTTCCTGGTCCTTAGTCTGCTTTATTACTGGTTTTTGCTTTCTGGAAGAACATTTACCTCATCAGCTGCCAGACTTCTGCTTTTATTTACAACTATGCTTTATGTATACGGCAATCTACCAAAAAAAATGTGAGTACTATATATGCTTTTGAAATCTCGTATATATTGCTATTAGATTCATGTTTTTGAATCATGTTCTTTTCCTCTTTTCATACAATGGAAGTACAATTACCAACTTCATTTATGAAGAATGAACTTTTATATTAAAATCAAAACTTATGATGCAAAGAAGGGAACTATTTTGTAGGTGGAGAGGAACTTGTTATAGTTATCTGGGAAGGCAGAAACCATAATTATATAATTCAAACTCTTGTACCTTCTGTATGTCAAGAAAAGAAAATATAATTGTATCTTTACCATGTCAAATCAAAATCATCCAAGTGAATAGTGTTCTAAATTCTATGCTAAGTGAAGAAATAATTGAAGAAGCGTGATTCAAAACTAACAATGTCAACCTAAGTAATTACATTTCTGTGATCAATGAATACTAAAACGATGCTTTTTATCAAAAAGTTATTTTGAACTCTTTCCAAAAGCGTCAATTGCCATTCTAAATTATATGATGAGCAAATGAAATGAATGTGAAGGTTGTTCAGGACTAGCAGTAGCTTTAAAATATTTTTTCTTGAGCTTTTGCCTCCTTGTCTTCTGCTTGTACATTAATAAGATAAATACTGATGAAGGTCAATTCTGCTGATTGTTATGCTTTGCAACAGATCCCATTTCAGGATTCAAAAGATACCTTTGTCTTGGTTCGAAATTTCAGAAATGGCAGTAAAAGATTCAGTCTTGTCCATTGCTAACCTGTGGAATATTTTGGTCCACAACATGATAATGCTTTCCCAAGCCCAGGATTGGAATCGATTCTTCAAGGTATACATTCTGATGGTTGGCTAAGATCAAGTAATGGTCATTTTATAGGATTTTTTCCAATTTAATATTTCACCCTATTTGTTAATTTATATTTCTTTTGCCCTCCTTAGTCTGAACAATTTAAACGCCATTACTTATCAGGACTCCGTTAGACAAGATTATATCAACTATATTTTACATGATATGGTATGACAAAAGGTAGATTGAGCATGCCGGTTGCACCTTGCTAAATTATTCACCTTTTGTTGCTGCTGAATAATTAGGCGAACAAAGAATCAACTAATTAAGCATATTTTGCATGTAGGTGGAGTGTCATGAACTTGAGTTTGTATCAAAAGAGAGCAATAAGCTGCACAGTAAATTTAAGAATTTAGGGGGGCCTTTTGGTTCCAATTCTGTTTTTCTGTTCTGGTTTTTGGTTTTTAATTTTTAGTTTTTATTTTCTGTTTTTAACTTTTGTTTTTCTTTCAAATAAAAACAAAAACTTGTTTGGCTATTAATGTTAATTTAATTATGTTTTTAGTACCGATGATAATTACATATTAAATAAAATTTAAAAATAAATTATTTCTAATTAATTAAATTTGTTTTAATTTCTTATATAATATTTATTAATAAATTATCATTAAAAATTATTTTTATTTTATTAAAATAAATAATTTTAAAATTAAATTTTATTTAAAATTAATTTTTTAACTATATTTAATTATTAAATCAAATTTTATTCGAAAATTATATATTTTGAAGATTTTTATATTTAATTATATTTATTAATAATTAGTAAAAAATTTTATTTAATTTAGTTACAAAACTTAAATAAATTATTAAATTAAATTATTCGTAATTTTAATTAATTACATAAAAAATATTAAATTAAATTATTTGTAATTCTTATTAATAATTAATATGTTAAATAATTAAATAATACATATTTAGTTGATAGTAAATAAGATTATAGAAAAACAGAAACAGAAAATGTAAATCAGTTTTTGTAGTTTTCACAAATTTTGAAAATAGGAAGAAATTAAAACTAAAAGCAAAAATTAAAAACTCAAACAAACAAATTTTTTTATATTAAATTTGAAAACAAAAACAAAAAACCAAAAATATAAATGGAAACAAACACGTTCCTGGATTTTGCTTGTAATTGTGTTCAATTTCCTTTTATGACCATTGTTATGAATAGGAAGTTTCATGCATCTTGTCTTGCTATGAGCATTTTCTCCCGCTTTGAACATTGTTTTCTTTTATTCATGAGCTGCAAATTTATGACAAGTCCCTGGATGTCCAAGCTTAGATACTTCAGTTTCTCAACTTGGGCTGAGGGCTTGTAGATGTGGGCATCAGCTACTGCTTTCTGTTCTTCTTTTCATAACACACTCTACATATCAACATGCAGATGTGTATATTGCGAGCCGATATGCATGTAGGATCCATCCTTGTCACTGAGATCTCTAAGTGCGGATGGAATTTGGTTACTTAATGTTCTATTGGCATGACCAGGACATAATGGTGTCTTTCAGTTGTAGGCTTAGGATGATTTTCTTGTCTTTGACCTGCTAGTTAGACATATGAAGAGTTGTGAAACATTTTATTGCAGTAGAAGATAATGGCTTAACATAAATGGGTTCTTCTGAAACACAGGTTGCATCTCTTATCTACTGTATCAAGTTGGTTCTCTTGCAATCTTTCACTGTAACAATAGGGGCAGGTGAGGAGCATTCCGTTCTGTGACAGTTTTCCTCTTATCTTTCATACTAATGTAAAATCAACTAACTATTATTATTGTTTTGAAACCTAAATGTTGCAGCTCTGGTGTTTGCTTTTACTGCCTTCTTTGTTTATGAGCAATATGAGATGGAAATTGATGGAATAATTAAGCTTATTCTGAGCACAATGAAGCGATTGTTGTTGCAGCATCTACCTCCTTCTGTGATATCGTTTCTTCAGAAACAGAATATTGCATAAAATAGAATGGTAGGTGGCCAAAGATGTAAAACTAGGCCCCTTGCTGACCCTAAACGTTTTGTAAAGTGAAGAACATTGATATACGTCATTACAGCCAACTACAGAGACGAGGATAAGGATTTTCTTCAGAAGGTTGGAGAATTTGTTAGTACACGAAAAATTCTGCCTCCTTTCTACGTACAGTAAGCTTTAAGCTAGTTCCTAACAGAACAGGTAGGCAATAGATAATGTTCATTGTAAAATATGGTCAGAAGTAGATAATATAGTGATGTTGCTTTTTAGATCTTCTTTACAAGTAATCAAAGCCCGACCTAGGCCTGTATTAAACCAATGAATACGTCACTTCCACGAAATAACCCGAGCTTCACTCCTCCAGGTAACGACGATTTCCATGACTAGTTTGAGTATTGCCTAAATTGTTTCTTTCTCTGGATGAGAATGAATTGATAATACTCTCTAGTTTTCGCATTTCATTGTTTTCGTCCCGTCTATTTTCTTTGTGGTTTGAGTTCTAACAAAAGAAATACATATTCTATCTTGCCAATTGGTTAAATAATTACTTTAGGTAAAATTTTGAATGTATGTTCATTCTATCTATTTCAATGATACGATGGCAATGAAATACTAAAACTAGAGTAGGAAAAATCTCATAAAAGATTAACATTAAAGAACAGATTACGGTTACTCTTAATTACTGATAGCCTACGAGCCCATTAATCGGCTTTACAACCCATTTCGTTTATAAAAAAACATTTTTTAAGAGGGATTTGTAAATATGTATTAAATAAAATATATAATAAGTTAAAGGTAATAATTAATTAATTAAAATAATTAACAATAAATTCTGTCATGAAGAAAATTATGTATTTATAATAAAAAAAATCGTAAAACTGCTATCACTTTTTACATTATATTATCAATTTAGAGAAAAGTTCAATTTGTTCCTCCAACATTTTCTTTAAGTGCATATAAATTTTTGAACTTTTATTGTGTCAAATTGATCTTGAAATTTAAAAAATTCCTCTTTAAATTAACATTTCACCTTCATGTTCAATTTGAGCTCCACTCCCTATCATTTTGAAGTTGGATTCAAAACAAACAAGAAACATGGTATTTTTGTAATCCTGCCTTAAATTATTATATTGACTAATTTTTCTTGGCAAAACCTATAGAAAACATTTTAGTGACCCATTTAAAGGATAACTCATCCATCCAGTGACTCACAACTATCTGATCGATGCAACCAATCGAAGGAATCAACTTAGGCATCACTTGATTATAGCAATCCATTGAAACAAAGAACTTGTTTATCTTTCTTTCTAGGTAGTGTTGATTTTTGACAATAAATTCCCACTACAACAAAGCTAATATTTAGCCAAAAACTTTGCCTATAGTTTTTAGCTACGTTTCTATTTCATCGCCTAAAATGTCGTCAAATCTTCGTAGCTGAAAACTATAGCCTATGTTTTCGGAAACCGTTGCTAATAGTTTTTTACTACGCTTATTTTTCGTAGCTAAATATTATTAATTACGTTTGTAGAATCATAGCCACATAATTTTGACTACGTTTTCTAAAACTTAGTCAAATGCTGTTAGCTACTTTTTATGAAACATTGTCAGATGTTTTTAGCAACGTTTTAACAAAATGTTATAAAATGTTACGATAAATTATTTGTTACATTTTTAATCTATATTATTGAACAATATATTTTGTATATAATGTATTGATATATTTTTTATTGTAAATTTATTATACAAATAAATTGTATTGAAAGATTATTAATTAAAATATCAAGCATTGTATATAAAAAGTAAATTATATAAATATCATTAAACTATACCAACAAAAAATATATTCTTCATATACAAGATGTTAATGACAAGTTTAATCATTCTTATAGATAAAACAATAAATAAAGAGAAAAAGATAATAAATTTCATGCCTACTCCATCTAAGAGAAAAAGATAATAAATTCTAAGCCTACTAAACAGTTCACAAAACATTCCAAGTGACATGAGATTTGGTAGATAAGGTAAAGAAATTCCTTAAGTCTGGATTCTCACGACGGTTCCTTGCACGTTTAAAGGCTTCAAGTAAAATAGATAAAGATCTTCCCCCAACAGTTGGTTCATTGACAACTTCTTCCAACAACTTCTTGGCTCTAACTAAACTAGTACAATATACATTAACCAATTTCTCAAATGCGGAATGAAACATTGAATTAGATGAACCCTGCTTACCATAATAAAATCTATGTCAATTTTAATAAAAATATTAATACTTCTCTTATATTGATATGTTTTTATATGATCTTTGGTTATTTCCACGTTGTCTACATTTAGTGAAAGTCATTCTTCTTCCTTTTCTGGTACCTTTTCCTTTTTTAGGTTACTCAAATTTCTCTTATCCTTTTATTTTTAGGGTGAATAGGCATTTTCCTTATTGTTAGTAGATTAATGACTTTACATTAAGGAAAATTTTTGGTCCATTAAGTGGTTCAAAGAAAAACTTATATGTTTGTACATATCTCTCCTTTCCATAACATCTATTAATGTATTCATACGGATTACAATAACTATGGTAAATAGCATCCATTATACGAGGACATGGATTTCTTGTCAAATCCTAAGATCTACATGTATAAGTATGACTTATAATTCTCTCAAGCTATCTAAACTATATGTAACCTTATAACTATCAACATTCCAATCTGCAAAATAATTAAACTCTTCTTCTCTTCTAACATTTTTATTATCTTTTTTATTGTCCATACAATCACATTTAGAAATAACTCTAAAATTTGCCCTGGTCCATGTCTTCTTAGGATATTGCACCACATCGTTAACATAACTTAATTTCATTTCATTCAATGTATGTAACTAATTATTGAATTAGTAAACAAAGGTTAACTTGGTTGTCCTTTAGATCTGAAATTTTAGATACTCCATATTCTATCTTTGCCTCTAATTAGCATAAATGTGCCTTACACACGTTTTGTGCTCACTATTTGGGTTTTGTGCTTCGATTGTATTAGGACGACCTTAATTAATCATATAAACAAATTCAAACAATAAGTTTATATAGCTAAACAAATATGTAATTAAAAATTTGAAAACATAAGTTTCACAAGCCATAAATGAAGGTCAAGGCACTGCCACCTCCAAGTTGTAGATTTGAAATAAGAAACTCTAGAAACCATTTTCATTTTTTTGTATGTTTAACGTTAAACACACCCCAAAAATAGGAAATATTTGATTGTTTCTATTCTTTCTAACAACAATCAATAATTTTCCTTTACATATTCTCGTAAAAAAATTTCCATCTAGCCTTAGTATTGGTCTACAGCCTTCAATCCAACCTCATTTACAAGTATTGAAACAAATATTGCATCTTACAAATACCTTTTTAGCATTTAATTTATTAATACTTTTTTTGATTGCCCAAGTTGTACATAATTTATTATTCTTTACCTCTTCACCATACCCAAATAGTTTGACAAATTTAGCCACATAAAAACCATGCATCATCTTCGTGATAACTGTCCTTACTCCTTTGCAAGTTTTAAAACTTAAATCGACCTTTAACCATCCCTTAATAAGGCCTTTACTTGGCAATCTTGATGTTTATTTGTGACTCAATCATATCCTTATAGTGATAAGCTTGTTAATGTTAGCGGTTGTATAGGTTCATATCTTTTGATAACAAAACTATTGTCATTTCTCTGGATGCTTGCAAGTTGTAAATAAGGGAATTGTGGTCCATATCTCACTCTCACCTGAGACTTTCTTTTCTTTTCTTTTTTTAACCCCAAACTCTTTGTAGTCGAGTATTTAGTAACTTCGTCCTTGAATTGCCTAACATTTTTAAACTTAAAACATACAGCTGAAGGTGGAATAATACAACTTGGATCATAAAAAGACGTTTACAGTTACATCTCAATGCATTGTTAGCATTTTTATTAGAACTTGTGTAGTACTGTGATAAGTGCTTAATTGACTATATATTTTCTATATAGTGCTTATTGATTAATGTTATGTTTAAGATATTTATTTTGGTTCATGTTTTATTTTAGTTATGAGTTGGAGGAACAAAAACCAAAATAAATTTAAAACATTTCATTAGATTCGTTTTATCTATATTAGATCTTATTTGCCTTAGTAGAGCAATAAGGAGATGAATTATGGTGAAGATGGGACAAAGACTACATGAAATAAAGTTATTGCAACTTACACAATCCTACATGAGATCATGTCACTCACTGGAAGCATGTAGGAGCTTGAAAATGCAGTTTCAACCAACTTTGCAGTAAGTGCTCACGTAGCTCATTATGAACATTTAAGTTCACGCTTCTTACAGTTTTCACACATAAGGTCACCTACCCGCCTATATCATTGATCGTATATTGTGACGGAATCCTAATTTTTACTATACAAGGGCATTTAAGAGGCCAAAGGAGGTATAAAGACTTTAGATACATGAAAGCGGACAAATTTCTTACTTTTTGGAAAGTTATGAGGAGCTAAAATTCATCTTTCTAGTTCAGAGGATATATCAAGGCCAACGAATATGTTTGGCATTTATTAATCTAGTAGTGTTGTTCTCATTCTCTTTTGGAATTAATCGTGTTATTCTATGATTAATGTTTTGGGATTTATATATGAATGATCAAGATATTGAGGGCTCCACTCCTTTGAATAGAATATAGAACTGAAAAGATTTGACAATTTGTTTTGTTTTGTATGTCTGAATGATTTGATGTTATAGATTGGTTTGGCCTTTTAGATGCTCTAGTTGTCTATCATGTCTTTTGCTAATAGGCCTTGTTGATATTTTACTCTCCTCTCATTACATGCTATCACATTAATAGGTTGATTATTGTTCTATAGTTCTTCAAGTAGGTTGAGTAGTTCCTCAAGTGTGAAATTGTTTCTTGGAATTTTCTTTGACTTATCTTTGCATGCCATGTTTTGTTAATTGTTTCTTGTTATCTGCATTATGAAATAACTTAACTTTATTTTTGTTTTCATCTTACGTACAATATCACCTTATATCTACTTCTCTCTTCTATATATACGTTCAACTTACTATATGTGGTGTTATTTTATGTCACATTATGATTATGGAGTTGTAGCAATCCTCTATGATATGACTGTACTATATAAAAGACTATGTCTTTTGTGATATTAGTGTACTCTACAGAAGACCGTTTTAAGAGCATTAATGATATCATGTCATAAAGTGGTTTTATATATAGAGCAATTATCCTCAACTAAATCACTTTTTGTGGAAAATTTACTTGAAGTCAATATTTTCTATAATTTAAGCCTAAGAGATTGATTGGTGCCTTGAGAATGGAAATAGTTGATAAGTCAGAAGGACTTTACGATAATTAGTTTTGATGACAATCAAATAATAATAATGATAGAAATAAATGAACTAGTTTGATGAGTGTGTTAAGTGTGCGAAGAAGTAGAAGACAGAAGAAGTCGAAACACAGAAGAAAGAAAACACAGAAGAAGTAGAAGACAGAAGAAACAAAACACAAAAGAAGTAGAAGACATAAGAAGTC
>JANZXP010000001.1:20452893-20464208 GCA_027576715.1 Erythroxylum flavicans
CATTGAGTTAATTTTCATTGAGATACAAAAGTATCTACCAAAACTAAGTTATTGTGTATCACTTGCTTGCTTGGAACGTTTGATTTTCTACAAACAAAAATTCTACCCCTGTTCTAATCCCAAACTAGAGAATCTTAAGTGCACAGTGAGCTATATTTAGGAAAAGTGACTTGGAGAAGAATTGAAAACATACAGGTTGAATTTTACACAAGACACTAAAATGGTTGAAGGCAAAAGATTACTAATGTTTGGAAGTTGAACGTCAACTGATATAGGCTTGTCACATAATATAAAATTGATTAGTTGTGGGCTTTTGATTTTCTTAGTTTCAAAGTGACTGTGCATGAATTTATGTAGCTAAATAAGCTGTGGTTCTTACGATACGAGTGAGTGAGCGATAATGCAAAGCTACTTTAATCAAGTCATGTGGCATACTCTTGGTCTCTGTCTTTGATAGGTCCTGAGTAACTTGATATATGAAATGATGATAATCTATATTCAAATGTAATTAATATATTTATACACAGCTGGCCAACTACTTTATAATCTTAAGGAATACTAATTGGCATGACTTTCCTACACATTTGACTTGTTCTTAAGGAGAATATCAAGGCATGAAATCGAAATCATAATAACTAACAGATAATGTAAGCTGATGTAGATAACTCTATTTTAACTAATAGATAATGTAAGATGTAGATAACTATGTTTTACTGCTGGTATTTCAGATCAGCTATATGCACTCGTTTTGAACATTATGACCCAACATTTCCCCCTATTTGAAAGGAAACTTGTTCTCAACGTTCAGGTTCATAAACTTGTATTGTCCCAGGTGGCATCTTCCTTGGGTAATCTCTTCTATTGGACCAAACTTTCTTGCATAAAGTTTTTTCCTTGCTTGACCCAAAGAGTATCTAATATAACTTCTAGTTTTGTCAAAATTTTTGCATCTTTATTGAATGGTGGCAATTTATTGTTGGTTGTGTTTCCCTCTCCCATTTGCTTTTTTTGCATAGACATATGAAAGACGGGATGAATTTAGGCATTTTAGGCGGCTCCAGCTCATAAGCTACATTACCAATCCTATCCTTCACCTTATAAAGGCAATAGAAATGACTGAACAACTTTTAAAAAGCTCTTTTAGAGATTGTTTGCTAGTTTGTAGATTTAAGAAAACCATATCATTAACTTGAAACTTGCCATCCCTCCTCTTTACATCCCCCATTTGTTTCATACAATTGATTGCACTATAGAGATTGGTTTTAAGTTGTTGTAATATGGCATCCCTATTTGCTAATGCTTGATCAACTTCATTAATAGCAGTTTCACCTATGTGATGATGAGGAATGGCTGGTGTAGGTCTTCCATATTGTGCTTCAAATGGTGATAAACCAATTGAGCTATGATATGATGTGTTGTACCAAAATTCAGCCCAAGGAAAAAAATGTCATTTTTTGAGTTGTTATGACACAATGCATCATAAGTACTGTCCAAGGCACTGATTGACCATTAAAAAAATGTCATTTTTTGAGTTGTTATGATACAATGCATCATAAGTACTGTCCAAGGAACTGATTGACCATTAGTTTAAGGGGGCATGCAGAAGTCATTTGTAGTTTAGTACTTGACAGTTTTAAAAATTAACGCCAAAAGTTGCTAATGAATATAGGTCGTGATCACTTATAATTGATTTTGGCATGCCATGAAGTTTTACTACCCCGCCAATGAACTTCTTAGCTACGAACTTAGCTAAATATAAATGAGATAGTTTCATAAAGTGTGTTGCCTTAGAGAGGCGATCCACTATTACCAAAATGGTATTTTTGTCACTGGAAAGCAGCAGGCCTTCGATGAAATTCATTGTTATATCTTCCCACACTTAGCAAGGAATTGAAAGAGTCTGAAGGAGGTTTGTTGGTGCCAAAGTTTCTACCCTATTCTTTTAGCAAATGGTGCAAGCAGGAACATATTATTTGATTTCTTTATACATCAAAGACCAATAGAATCATTGAGCTATCCTCTTAAGTTCGCAAAACTCCCAAATGACCTCCATATGGGGAATCATGGAACTATTGCAGTAACTTTTTAACAAGATAAGAATTAGGAGGAATAACCACTCCTTTTTTAAAACATACCAATCCATTTTGCCATTTGTATGGAGCCTTTGGTTTTTTTTAGCTAACGCTCCAATTTTCTGCATATAAGGATGATTATTTGCTTCCTTCTTGAGTTTCCATAAAGTTAATTGAGGAGTGTAAAGGGTATGAAGACTTAGGCTACCCCCAACTAGTGAGCGAGCATCAGCTGTTGAATTCTCCTTATTGAGCTTGCAAATGACCTTATAATCATAACCCATTAACTTAGAAACCTACTTTTGGTGCTCTGGTGTGGTAATTGGCTAGTCAAGTAGATATTTCAAGCTGTGTTGATTAGTTTGCATATAGAATTGACGATCTAATAGGTAAAGACGCCAAGTTTGTTTGTATGGCGTGAACTATAGCTAATATCTCTTTAGAGTAGGTGGACTATGCTTGCTTGGAAATCCTCAATGTCTTACTCATGAAAGCTATTGACTTGCCTTGTTGAGTTGGAACTATTCCAATAATGGTCCCAGATGCATTAGATTTAATTGTGAAAGGTTCATCAAAATTTGGCGTAACAAGTGTCGGTGTAAAGGTCATGGCTTATTTGAGAGTCTTGAATGCTTCTTTAACCTCCTAAGTCCATTGGAATTGCCCTTTTTTTAAGAGATTGCTTAGTGGTTGGGCTATGATTCCATAATTTTTGACAAACTTTCGTTAGTAACCTGTAAGATCTAGAAAAGCATGCAACCCAAACATATTAGTAAAAGTAGGCCAATCAAGCATGAGATCAATTTTTCTTCAATCCATCTTCACTCCTTATGGCGTCACTACATGGCTTAATATTCATTCTCTTACTAACTGAATGAACACTAGCAACTTATGCTGTCATAAAAATTCAAGAGTCTCCCTAACATGTTTCATATGCATATACTAGGTGAGACAGTAAATCAAGATGTCACCAAAGAAAACCAATACAAACTTTATCAAATATGGTTTGAAAATTGAATTCATAAGAGCATGAAAAGTTGAAGGTGCATAGGCCGAAACATGACTAAATACTTGTAATGGTCATTATAAGTTTGAAATGTTGTTTTATGGATGTTAGCTTTGTGCCTATGAACCTAGTGATATTCGAACTGAAGGTCAAGCTTGGTGAAGAAGATGGCACTATGTAGCTCGTCAAGCATGTAATCAACAGTGGGTATAGGGAATCAATCCTTGATTGTGGTTGCATTCAATACCCTATAGTCAGTACAAAATCACCAAGTCCCATCTTTCTTTTTGACTAATGAAACAAGAGATGAGAAAGGGCTAGTACTTGGTCTCACCAATCCTAATTGCAACATATCATTCACTTGTTTTATATTTTCCCTTTCTAACAATATGTATATTTATATGGTCGAAAATTAACCAGTTTCATACCTTCTTTGAGGATTATTCGATGTTTAACTTCCCTTGATGGTGGAAGCTACTATGGTTCTTCAAACACATCTTGAAATTCTTGCAGAAGTCGTTGCATATTTGGTTGTATTTCTTTTTTTTTTTGGTGTGTGCAATGGCAGGTTGCAAACAAATGGCAAATTCGTTGTGTCTTTGCTTTAATTCCCTCATGAATTTGCTTGGGGGTACTGGTTGAATTCGTTTATGAATCATTCCCTGCAACCTATAACACTTACCTCTCCATACAAAATCCATAGTTAAAATTTTCTAATCATAAGTCACAACCTCCAACTGCTGCAGCCAATGAATTCCAATCACTATGTCTAATCTAACCAATTGTCAAGAATACAAGGTAAGAAGGAAAGTAATACCTTGTAAAAGCACCTGAATTTGCTCGAATTGCCTTTGACAATTCAATGGTGTTCCATCGATAACCTTGACTTTGAATGGCTTGGTTGGAATCACTGAAAGTTACAGAAGCTCGGTAATGAGCTCATTGATGAAATTATGGGTTGACCCACAATTGATGAGCATAATCAACTCATGAGTCTCGATTCTTGCCTTGACACGTATAGTTTGGGTCACAGTTAACCCAATTAGTGCATGGAGCAAAATTTTGAGGTTCTCCTTCTATTTCAAATGCGTGCTCGTAGTAATCTCCATAGCTATCTTTGTCACCTTCAAGCAGTAACAGCTATGCATTTTACATTTGTACCTAGGTATCAATTTTTCCTCACAATTAAAACAGAGACCTCTAGTCCTTCAATTTTGCACCTCAGCCCAGGTGAGTCTTTTAATGAGTGATGCAAGTTTGGGCTTGGCAGTAACTATATCAGGCCTGATAAAGGATTGAGCACTTTTCTAGAGTCCTCATAGTTTGTTAGGTCACTTAAACCTCATAGTTTGTTAAGTCACTTAAATTCCCTTTGATAATCTTGCAAGGTTCCCATCAGTCGAATTTTTGATAGTGCTTCGTCAAAGTCCTCATAGTTTGTAAGACCAAAATGTGCCCATAATTCAACCTAAAAATCCTCCTATGCAACCTCTCAACCCTCGACTTGAAAAGTTCCACGTAGCTATTGCCCCCATATATTTGCTTCACCTTCTAAGTGAAAGGAAGCTAGCTGCAATGTTTTTAAAATTGGATCAAATCGGTCAGTTTGACCGAAATAAATATGAACCAACGTGGTTTATGATTCAGTTTAAGTTAATAACCTCTTATAAGAAGAAATCGGTCGGTTAAGTAATAAATAGGAGGTTTTTTTAAAAAATCAGCTAGTTCTTAGAAGACCCACAAAGTAGTTTGAAAATCTATCAAAATGTGGGATCCGCCAACAAATTTTACACACCAACCCATAAATACTCTGAACTTGCATTAGTTGCTTCCGAATGCAATTAATGCTTTACAATGTGCGAACTGCATTAATTAAAGTTGTTCTTTTCTTTTAAAGTTGCAAATTGTCTATGCCAAAGTTTTCACTTTTTTTCCAATTCTTTTATGCAATTTAATTAATAAATTATAGTTTCAGAAATTATATTTTTATTTACCTCTTTATATTTTAATTAAAAATGATTATTTTTAAAAAATAAATTACTATTTTATTTATTTAATCTCACTAATAGATTGTATTTATCAAAATTTAGGTTCTTTATTTATCTTTTTATACATTAATTAAAAATTTTTAAATTATTATTTTTTAAAACTAGCAATTATTTTTTTTTATAAATTTGTTTAATAAATTGAATTATATATATATATATATATAAGTTATTTTGCTTAAGATAATTTAAGAATGTTTTAAAATATAATATTTAAACTATAAATAATTATGTTTAATTAAAAAGTAAAATAAAGTTATAGTCTTTTTTATTCACTTTCTTTAAACGTATTTCAGCTTTTATTAGTCTTTAAATAAATGATAATATAAAAATATTATTTTTATTTTTATATTAAATTTTATGTTATATTCAATCTTAGTTTAAATTATTAGATTTATTATCAGTTTATTACATATTAATAGACATTATTAATGCATTTTTATTTTCAATAAAGTATTTTATTTTATACTATATTTTATTTTTCTTATAATTTTATTTTACTTTTTCTTATAATTTTTACTTCTTATTTAGTATAAATCAGTTTTATAGTGGTTTAATATCAGTTGAACCCTTAAACTTTAAACTTAATTTAAACTTTTTACTTGACCGGTTCGATGTCCGATCTAGTTTTTAAAACATTGGCTAGCTGCACTTTCAGTGAGTTCATTATTCCTTGATACTCAAAAAACTAGTTGACTCTGTTAGAATTTGCAATGGGCCTACGGGCCCACACAAGAATGAAAGTTAGACCACACACAAGTCTAAGTGAGATTATATCCTAAAACCAATTGGTGATAGGTAGAGTAGCCCACCAACCTTATATGTTAGTCTTCTTTTCCCTCTTTCTCTGATGTGGGACACTCATATGTGGGTATTCTCAACACTCCTACTCACATGTGAGTCTCTTTTTACTCGAGCAATTTGGAGAGGTACCTAGATAATCCTTATCAAGGCTGAACTTTTGATTGAGGTCAAATAGGCCCCATCTTGAGACAAACAATACTGCTGTGTCATTTGCTTCATGCAGACTTCAATTCATTCTTTAGTTGCTTAAATAACGGACCCCTCTCTAGGGTAAATAGTAGGCCAAGATCTTCTTTGGCTCTGATACCATGTTAGAATTTGCAATGAGTCTATAAGCTCACACGAGAAGGAAAGTTAAACCACACACAAACCCAAGTAAAGTTTCATCCTAAAATCAATTGGCAATAGGTGGAGTAGCCCACTGGGCTTATATGTTAGTCTTCTTTTCTCTCTTTCTTCGATGTGGGACACTCATATGTAGACATTCTCAACATACTCGATTAAACCACTCAATGGGGTTGCCTCTGGAAAACCTTGAAAATTCTAAGTTGATCAATTTGGATATGAATGCTAGCATCCAGCCTCTAAAGTGTTTGATATCTCCTCACGAACACTGCAGTTGTGACCAAGGCACTCGTTATTACTACTAGAGCCTTCCTTGATGTTGATTAATGCATCTACGAGTTTGGTGATAACTTCTTGAATATGTTGCAACTTGTCGATAAATCCAACTTCCATGCGATTCATCCCATTTTAAAGTCCACCTAATTCTGCTTCTAAATTTTCAATATGTTCTATGTTTGTTGACATGGCTCTGGTACCAATATGATGTGTCTCCATCAAAGATAAAAAACCATCAAGTAATGTACAAAGATGAAAGTGAGAATTTTAATTTGTTAGATTAAATGATATAATGATAATCTTTATTCGAATACAATTAACATATTTATACAACAACTCCTAATTTTGAGGAAAACTAATTGACATAGACTCTACCATACATTTGACCTATTATGAAGGAGAATATTAAGGCATGAAATCAAATAAATATTGTAAGTTGTCATATGTAACTCTGCTCTATTACTGGTATTTCGAATTGGCTATAGGTACACTTTTTAATGACGTAATTGAACAGTCTTATCGATTCTATTGGTAAATTGGGACAATCGAGGTTTACTCGTTTATCGTGAACATTACAAGCAAAATGAAAACGAGAATTGTTCACCTTTTCTATTTCCTACGAGAAGTTAAAAAGTTCATATTTACGTGAGTAGTCCAGCACTCTCATCCTTTAATCAGAAGTTTTGAATTTGAGTCTTAAAAATGGAAAGACCTGTTTAACTATTACTTTACTTTTTACGGGTTAATTCGGTACGAGTGAGGATTAGTCTGAATATGAATGACTTAAAAGTACCTTCCTCTAATTAAGACCCTCCTAAAATATCTCTCGGAAAAAAAAAAAGCCGTCTTTGTTTAATGAGATAGAAATAGAAACCGCCTATACTATGGAATGGTCTTTCCTGAATCCTAAGTTCGTTCCGTTCCATCAAATGTTACGTGTACTATTGGTTAACTTAAAAGGATGATTCGTCATTGAAACATAAATATTAGTTTTCACTTTGAGCCTGTGTGTCACTGAATGCAATAAAATTGGCATTAAAATCGCTCCGCTACATATTTACAGTTGTAAATCACCGTGACATTTCATTTGTTAGGCAATTAATCATTCAAAGTTCCAATATACAGCCCACAGTAAATGATAAACCGTGCAAATTACTTCAGGTTAAAAATGAATCACATGGAGAGAGCTTAGCTGATTTACTATCCAAAATATGAGGTTCGTTGCCTGCTCCCGTCACCTTCTTCTCGTGCACAAAACATGTTTAGGATGGGACTCTCCTTGTACAAAACACGACTCACCACACCCTGAAACCATATCTTCCTCTATAATTTGTCAGTTATCTTCAGGGGCAGATGCATATAGACCAAGCTTGCTTGGTAGGGCTGCGAAAACTCGGAATGAAGCGAAGACGGGTTTTTATTGTTGGATTGCCAACCTTCTTTCTCTTTTTACTTGTCTACATTTTCTTCTACATTGGAGCTAAGCCACTTCTACTGTCCTCCTCCAAAACTACCGTCATAACTGCTAAATTCCCTGATAAACATACCAAATTTAGCATCTTAATCGGTATCTTGACTCGTGCTGATAATTATGACCGTCGCCATTTCCTCCGTTTAGTCTATGGAATCCAATCATCTTCCACAGCCAACATAGATGTAAAGTTCGTTCTCGGAAGACTCACAAAACCTGAGCAAATGGCACTCGTTGGGTTGGAAATGAAGCGTTTTGACGACATCATTGTTCTTAATTGCTCAGAAAACATGAACTCAGGCAAGACTTACACTTTCTTTTCATCACTGCCACATTGCTCGCGACGTTACGACTATGTCATGAAAGCTGACGATGATGTATTCATACGGGTAGAGCCATTGTCTGTGTCACTAAAGCCATTGCCCAGGCAGGATTTGTACTATGGTTTTGTGATCCCATGCAACAGCATGAACCCTTTCGTGGAATATATGTCAGGGATGGGGTTTTTGTTGTCTTGGGATCTTGTGGAATGGATTGCGAGCACTCAAATCATAGCAAATTACACGCATGGTCCTGAGGACAAGTTGGTGGGAAAATGGTTGAACATGGGAAAGAAGGCCAAGAATCGATTTTCTAATAAACCACCAATGTATGACTATCCAGGGACAAATGGTAAGTGCTCTCATGACCTTATTCCTGAAACTGTTGCAGTTCATCGACTTAAGAAGTGGGATCAATGGCTTCATGTTATTGAGTTCTTTAATTTAACTAAAACGATTTAAGTGGTAGCTAGCTTTTCTCAACATCTGCAACTTTTGAAAATTATCGACGAGGAAGAAACCGATTCTTTACTTCTCAATCTTTTCATGTTAATGCTCTAACAATGCGGAGTGGACGCTGAATGCTTAAAAGTAAGAAGGCCAATTTGAGAAGCTAGATCTCCATTCATCATTCCGATTTTCAGTGGCTTTAATTGCACTTTGCAAATCACAATGAATGACCATAAAAACTATCCTAACAAGTAATTAAATTAAAGAATCTTAATTCTTAACACAATCAGGTTAAGAGAGAAGGGTATGTTAATACTATTAACATTTATTTATAATATGATTTAGATCTTTTAGTAATTAATTAAATATAATTTTAAGATAAGCATCAGATGAGTAATATAGCTCTTTAATTTATTTATAAGAAAATTTTTGCATAATATTGAGTTCGAATATATAAAATTTATTAAATTTGAATATATAAAATATAACAAAATAATATTAATTTTCTTTTGGATTTGAATTTTTCATTATAAAAAGAATATAAATTTGGACAAAATTTGGAAGAAATGATTACGCAGTACTCCCTTGCAATTCCTATCTAAAGTATGCTGTCAATCGCCGATCAAAAAAATAATTATCAGGAACGAAATAAATCTTTCCCTTATTTATTAAAGATTCACTTTGTCTTTTTTTTTGGGTCTCATTTTGTATTTCCTATATCCATAATCACATAAATCGAATTCGGATTAAAATTCATTAACTAGGGTAAGGGAATGCTTAATTATTTCTTGTAATCGAAAATTATAAAATGAAATATGAATTGGTATTTTTACAAGATGTATTTTATTTAGGAGATGAATAGTATGTGTTACCTTTTATCTTATTTCTAAAGTAATGATTGAATTGCTTCCTTTAATGAATGATCATGATAACTTCATATAAAAAATCATAAAATAAATACAACAATAAAAAAGAAAGATAGATGCGATTTATAGTGGTTCGACCAAGTAATCATTAACCTATGTTTATTTCCTAAGTTTTGAAATTTTAATATCTTCTTTTTTTAATGGGTGAAAAGCAACATTTTGTACAACATTTTTGTCAATGGTGAAAAAGAAACTCTTATGATCTCCTTGCTTTGTTATAAGTAAGGAGTAATCTTTTATAAATCTTTATTCAAAGTCAAGAGGGACCTTTGTTCACAAAGCGTATGTTGAATAATATTTTCAATTATAGCAAGTATACAACTTAAAAACTTCTTGTACTCGTACTAATAAACAAAGGCTTAATATACACTATATAATGCAGACATGCATTCTCCAACTTCAAAGCTCTTAGCAATTCTCTAATATGTCTAACATTACTCTCACAACTTACATGTGGTATATTTATACTTAAAATAGTCATTAAAAATAAAAACAAGTCATTAAAATGGTTAATGATAATATCATTGGTTGATCATTCTAGTACATTGGTCGACCAACATGGTCACAAACTCATGGTACACGACACAAGTCAACTGCATTGTTATATTGATCGACTAATCTATCCAAAATCTTATCATTAGTCACATAAATCCTCACATTGATCAATCAAACTTCTTGAAATAAGTTCTTTTAATTATTGAGTATATTCCTTTGTTAAAAATTGATCTAAAACTATTTAAAAAATTTCCAAAAGTAATGATGCATAAAGATGGTTTTTAAAAAAAAATTTGACGCATAAGGATGGTTTACTTTAAATTCCTTTTAAATTTACTCTTGAAAATAGCAAAGTATAAATAGTATGCTCTAAATGCAAATAATCATCTATTAATTGAGTTTATAATTAATTGAAATGACCAAGATGATGTTATAAGAAGGATTACAATAATTTGCTCAAATTTTAATGTCCTTAATTCCTCTTTATTTTTTATTCTTCATTTGAATTGCATTTTTTTTCACTTTACTCATTTCATTCATTCTTTGATTGATCAAACTTGATCTTTAACATATTTACTTACTAATATTACCAAGGATAAATACATTAGTAGTAACATATTCTATTATCACTAAAACTTAGGTTAATATTCACTTGGTCCAACAAATACAAATTATATCCTAATAAAATTTAATATCTAATCTTGATCCTTATTTATCAAATATTGTGTATTTGATATGAACGTTTCTTAAACTTTATAATTATGTTCAACTTAATTAAATTATATTTTCACTATTCAATTATTCTTTTTGTGTAAATCACAAAGTTTTTTTATATATTGACAATAGATATAAATTATAATTCTAATTATATTTAAGATTAGATAAATTAAATATTTTTAATGTATCTTTAATTATCTAATCAAATATCTTATATTCATAGGCCAAATTTGATGTCTAGCAATGTATCATATACTCAAGTCCAATCAAGCTTGGATAGTCCAAAGCCCGATCAAGTTTAGGCCAAACTAAATTAATTTATTTTTAATTCAAATTTAAAAACAATGTCGTTTTTTCAAAACAATGTTGCTTTACTTGACATATTTAT
>JANZXP010000001.1:20471611-20491622 GCA_027576715.1 Erythroxylum flavicans
CAAGATCACCAAATGCTAGTTGATCCCAAAGTTCTTGCAATTTAGACACATAACTGTGTATTGTTTACCCAAGTTATTGTTGCGTGCGATGAAGCCTCCCTATACAACTGAAATTGGTGGACGCCATCCGATACAGAGTAACGATTTTTAAGGAAAGTCTATACGTCTTGATCTGTATTAAACCATCGAAAGTTAAGTTTGATGCCTTTAACATATGTATTTCAAAATTATGTTAAGATTTGATGATTCATTCCATCTCATGTTACTAATCGTTTGGTGAATATGTCAATGTCTTCATCTTTCTTTTGAGTGGATTTAGGTACTTTTCCAATAATAATGCACCAAAGGAGTCTCCTTTTAAGAAAATTACACATTTCCTTAGCCCAAAGATCATAGTTGGAGCCATCAAAGATGATATTAATAGGGTTGAGAATGTATTAGGAAAGTTTAGAGGCATTTATAGTGAAAAAAGACAATAAAATAGGAGAAAATCTGCTTATAGAGATAGAATTAGGTTATTATGACTTTAGAATTTGATTTAGAGCGTCGAAAAATTTTAGAAATCGGTCTGGTTTGTAGAGAATCTGAATTAAAACATACTGAACTGGGCAGTCAAAGTATCAATAAACTTTTTTTTAACTGAACTGAATTGATGGGCCTAAATCGAACAAAAGAGGAGACAACACATGGACAAAAAAGGAAATTACATGTGTATAGATGGCGTGGCAATGAACTACTAGTGATGTGACAATGACGTGTCAGGTGACGTGGCCAATGATGTGTTATGTCATGTGGCGACTGAATATGATTTTGGGTTATATGGCAGATGATGTGGAGATGACATTTCGGATGATATGGCAGTGACGGTTATTCCCCATCCTGTGGCTAAATGACATCATTTAGGTCATCTTCTTCCTCCAAATGCCTGTAACTAGGACTTCGAAAATCATAATGGAGGGGAACTTGGAGATAAAATTTACACTATTGTAAGCTGCTCAAGAAGACTAACAATTTATATATGATAAATTGTTTTTGGAGAAGATTTAGGAACTCATAATATGAAAGCATAATGCTGAGAGAAGAATTTTGATTCCTTTTGTTACAAAAGAGGCTCTATAACATGTAAAAATAGATAATGCAGAAAAAATGTAAAAATACTCTATGGATTTTTGTGTGTGAATAATGTGATGTACATCAACCTAGTTATACACTCTAGGAGAAAATAAAGACTAATTATAGTGAATAATTAACTGGATAAAGATTATGTGAATATATGCTAATTTGTGTTAATACATACAAGTCCTTTTGTTTTTTGAAAAGTTAAATTACGGTAAACTTTCCAAGGTGTTACAAGAAGGGAACCATTTACAAAAACTCACGTAATCTTTAAGCTTTACATTCAGTAGCTGCAACTTGCTGGAAGTCTGAAAGGACAGGTCAGTAAATCCTCCATGCAATGCAAGAGCCATTTCGTCTCTACAGCACTTAAGCCTTGTTGTTAGTTAGGATTTGCTTGAACACTTCATTCACAGCCACCTGCCCCCGAAGGGCCTATTATTACTTTCCTTCCTAAGTAAAAACAGACTTGGCCCAAAAGCTAGCAAGATAATTATTTTGTCCCCTATCCATTGGCTTTTGCAAGCTGTAAACCAACTGATGACTGTCTTCCAGTTTAATTGACTCATGTTTAACATAGACTGCCAATTTTTCTGAGAGAAAACAAACTCCTCTGGTTGTACTCTGCACAAACTGCATTTATTTTCTGTATGAGGAAAGACTTTAGCGATGTCTTCTAGATCGCCTGTTATGAAATTGTTCTCTACAGAACAGCTCTGACTTATATAGGTTGGTAAAACATACGTTTTGGTTACATTTGTTAATGATCTGCTACTTAACTGTTCTTTTGGTTGTCAATTCCAATTCTCCACAAGTAATCTAGTGAGATAATGCATGTGCAAGCGAAGTGTCTTGCAAGCCATAGACCAAAGGGTGGTAATTGGTCAACCTGGGAGCATTTGGGCAAGCAGTTTCTTTAATAAACTACCACATGGAATGGAATGGGATTGTTTTGTTTCCCTTGACGTTTCATTCATCTTCTGTATTTTTTAATTGAAGCACACCACATTTGTTGGGTCAAAATCTACTACAATGACGACATTTCCTTATAACTTCATCGTTCACTCTCTCTTTCATCCATTCCACCTTTTCCATTTTTTTAATGCAGAATGCCCCATTGAAATAAAAGGCAGAAGATCTACTTATTTGATCAATTCAATGATAAAATAATTCTTTAAGTTTGGTATTAATTAATCAAAGATAACGCAAACTTAATATAATTGAAAGAAAGGAGATAACAAATGATGCGAAGTAACTAAAGAATATTATGCATCATATAAAGAAAGAGAAGGTTGGCAAGTGTCCATGTGATGTGCCTATGGTTTTGGGTTTCGTTGGATTTTTCTTTCCTTTTTGTGTTGAAAATTGAATTCTGAGATGATTCTCGTTCTCGTTCTCGTTCAGCGTTCTCTGAGCCTTCTTTTCCTCCTTACATACCCACATTTGTAACAACACTATATATATGGAAATCATCTAAATCCTAAGCTCTCCAATAATAGAATTTCTGTCTTAGACACATTTCCCTGCAAAAGTTTCTTCCTTTCTGCCTCTCCCCTACCCCAATCCTGCTGAGGTTCTTTAATTTCATCCTATTAGATTTCTAGGGCTTTCTTTACTTGAGATTCAGATCTCCATTTCTTTAGGGTTCTGTTGTTTGATCTGTTTGATGATTTGGGGTGAAAGAGAAAAGGTGTTCCTTTTCCGATTTTCCTTCTTGGGGTTTCCCTCTTTTCTATGTTCTTTTTAGATTTAACATTCTAGGGTTCTTAGTTTCTAATATTGACGATACATATTAGTTTTTTAATACCAGTGTTGGAATTTTTCTGTAGCATAGCTTCTGATTTTCAACCGTTTACTTAAATAACTAAACTTGGAGCTCTTACTATTCCTTGATTATTGACGTAGCTTGAAAGGTTGATTAGGGTTTTGGGATTTGTATTGATGGATAAGGAAAAATCCCCAGCTCACAATAGTGGGTTGCCACCGCCTTCTGGTAGGTTCGCGAACCTTTCACCATCTGGGGTTTCTTTTAACGTAAAGCCTGAACCTTCATCATCTGCATTCCCTCCAATGGCTCCGGGAACTAGTGCAGACCCTAGTCACTTTGGTCATGGAGCTAACTCTAGCGGTTTCAGTCATGATATTAGCAGAATGCCCGATAACCCACCTAAGAACGTTGGCCATAGACGTGCACATTCTGAGATTCTCACTTTACCTGATGATATTAGCTTTGATAGTGATCTTGGTGTGGTGGGTGGTGCTGATGGTCCTTCTTTGTCGGATGAGACCGAGGAGGATTTGTTCTCAATGTACCTGGATATGGATAAGTTTAATTCTTCATCTGCTACATCACTTGCCCAAACAGCTGACGGACAGGCTCCGGCAGGGGCAGCACCGGGTTTAGCACCAACTCAAGTGGCCGGGGATGTGGATGCTGGGCCTAGTGAAAGGCCTAGAGTTAGGCACCAGCATAGCCAGTCGATGGATGGCTCGACCACTATCAAACCAGAGATGCTTATGTCAGGTCCAGACGAGCTCTCCGCGGCAGATTCTAAGAAAGCCATGTCTGCCACCAAGCTTGCTGAGCTTGCTCTTATTGATCCTAAGCGTGCAAAACGGTATCTTTACCTTCTCTTCCTTTGTAGTTAATGAGAGAGTTGTTATTCTGAGATGGGTTTTGAGGCTAATTTAGTGCTAGTGTGAATGGAAGTCTGACTTAGATGTTCCTGTTCAGGGTAAAATGGTTATGCTTCTTGATAAATTTCGGTCCTTTATGGGGAGAGCGTGCTGCAGAAAATGCATCTTGCCTTATTATGAATTTATTTTTGTAGCAACTGCAACTGACGATGGTTCTATAAAATCTTTTTACCATAATGGCTCCTGTTAAACTTTGGGAATGGATAGAAGTTTTTCAAATTCATAGCTGTTAAACGTTTTCATGACCTCCTTATAACACTCTGAAAGGATATATCCAACTAAACCTTAACTTGTTTTTATGGGAGAGAGCTTGTTTACTTTCTTGTTTTATGTGTTAGATTGACATCTCATATGCATAGATTTTTATGTACTGTTTCCATGTAATAGGATCTGGGCAAATAGGCAATCAGCTGCAAGATCAAAGGAAAGGAAGATGCGGTACATAGCCGAACTAGAAAGGAAAGTGCAGACACTGCAAACAGAAGCTACATCATTGTCTGCTCAATTAACTCTGCTGCAGGTAACATGCATCAGCTTAACTCTTCATCAATGTTTTAAAATCAGATTGAAAAAAAACTGGCTGGTTTTGTTGACCTTTTGTTTAGTATAAACTTCTATAGCATATTTATATATAGATAAATGTATATGCATACATATGTAGAGATTTTGTTGCTTAGATAATGTCGTTGGTGCTGTGGGACACTGGTGTTTGTGTTTTCTATTCTCAAGCACATATATTGGTCAAATCCTGTCTTTGCTATTTTATTTCTGCATACAATTAGTTAACACATCAAAATGGAAAGATCTGAACATTGACCTTTGACTTCCCTAAAACCAGCATGGTAAACTTATCAAAACTTAATTCTCTAAAATTTATATGTATGTTGAAGAAATTTGTATGTTCGATGTAAATACTGATTTTTAAGATCTGTCAACTCGGGTTTAACCAGCCCTTTCTGCTCTCTTTTTCAATCCTCAGCTCAATTTTTAAGAAAATGTTCTTCATAGTGTTATAGGAAGGCGTTCTTTCAGCTTAAAGTTGTCCATTGTTGTTGAGCAATTAGGTGAATGATTTTATTTGGAAAATACAATAATCAATGTGGTGACTTTAACATATTTGGATTTTCTTCCCTTTTTTATGACAGAGGGATACAAATGGCCTGACTGCTGAAAATAGTGAATTGAAATTGCGATTGCAAACAATGGAACAACAGGTCCATTTGCAAGATGGTAAGGTTCTTTCTAATTCAAGGGAATTGCCATGTTAGTTGTTTTCGTTCCTTACTTTTGACTTTTTGATGTATTATGTGCATAAAAATTGAATGATTTTTACTTGCTTTTTGTTACGCTGATAGGATGCTGAGTCTTTGCACTTCTATTGTTCAAAAACTGGTATACAATAGGTTCTAAGATCAATTATCATTTGTTTGATAAAGTTAAAGGCACCAACAGCGTCTGAATGTTCCAACTTCTACATGCATATAGTGATCAACTGGAGGTTAGCACAGTATCAATTAAGGATGGAAATGGGCTCAACCCCTGCCCAAAGCTTGATCGACAATTTATTTATTTATTTTTATTTTTAAAATTGAAAACGTCATTTTTCCTCAAAACAACATCATTTTATGTGAAAGTCCTGAAGTATGAGAAAAAAAAAAAAGTCCGAGTCTGGCCCTAAAGTTCGGTCAATTCGGGCCAGGCAAGTTGACTTCGGGGTGGGCTGGGCTGGGCGGAGCTGGGCCACTTTTGCCATTACTAGTATCAATCACCATGTGCTTCCCTTTTCAGACTACCAAAAAGGTGCTATCTTTACCCCTTTGGCTAGTTTTCCAAAATGTAGCTAATTTTTTTAATTTGGCCTTTTGTGGTTGAATATATGATTCAAAATTCTAACTGCTTTGGTCTTCCGATACCTTTTTTCATTGAGACAAGGATTAAACAAATTTAAGGAATTTATTTTTTAAAAATTTTCATCATTATCTCACCAACAGCTTGATGTGTTTTTCCTCTATAAAATAGACATGCATTGGAGTGACTTGCATATAAGGGTTTTGGACTTAATTTGTAATGAACTTTCAAACTCAGGCATAGTTCCACTACGTGGAGTTCCATATTACTTTGCCATAGGGTGGGACTGTAAAAGGGATGATAACATCTCCACTCTGTTACTATATCTGGAACTGCAGAGACTTCTGTTCCATTGTCTATTTGAACGGAGCAGGAGACTTGGCTTGATTTTCTTTGGGTTGAATATTAGCTCTCTATACTTCAACCGAAGGCCTTTGTTGTTTTGCAAATGTACCATATCACCCAAAAGAAAGTGAAAAGGAAAAGAACGTTATATTATATGAATTTCCGAGGCAGTGAGCTGGAAAACAAATCTACATTAAGTATATCTGCTTTCCGAATTGACATGTGCTTAAGATTAGTTAAGATAGCTTTTTCATTAAGAAAATTGATACAACTGATTTCTATGCCATGCAATAGATATTGTGTCATTTTATCTCCTCGTATTTGTACTGGGTCTAATTTTTGAAGAACCAAAATTTTCTTAGTCTCTCTGGTATGTGATTTATAGTTTATTGATTTTTCCAGCAGTTTTGTTTTTGTACCCATTCTGCATTTTTCTAATGTGTTTATTCAACAACATAATGGGTCAGTTTCTTCATTTATTAATAGGCTTCTTCTCTTCGATACTTGTCATTCATGTTTTAACTACGGGTTCTTCATTTTATTTATGTTTTCCAGATATTTTTCTCTTTCTGATGTAAGGTTCTTTAAATTGCCTGTGTTTTTTCCAGATATTTTTCTCTGTCTGATGTTAGGTTCTTTCAATTGCCTCTAGGTTAGATATCTTAGGAGTAGAATGGTTTCATAGGTTCTATTTCATGGCTGTTAGTGATCTGTCTGCTCATTTGTAACCCATTTTATGAAAGTTGAGATGAACGTGGTCATTTGACCAAATGTAAAAATTTCAAGTGCTTACCAGATTAAGTAGTTGTGGCAAAGGTGTTTAAAACTGTTAGATGGAGAGAATCACGTAGACATTCTGCTGTTTACTGTTGGAGTTTTCTCCAGGTGACAAGAAGTTTTGGCAAATTCCTATTAATAATGGTCTGTGGTATAACCTTATGAAAAGCAAATAATTTTTGTGCTTATTTAGAAATCTAAGGAAATGTATCCCTCATATTGCACATGCTTCATGCATTTTAATTTATGATTCAGCATTTAGATTCTGTGGTCTTCTCATTTTGTAACCTCTCATAATTCACCGACATAATCCTGTCTGTCTGCTAGCTTTAAACGACGCATTAAAGGAAGAAATCCAACATCTGAAGTTATTGACTGGTCAAGCTTTGCCAAATGGTGGACCCATGATGAACTTCACGTCTTTTGGCACGGGCCAGCAGTTCTATCCCAGCAGTCAATCTATGCATACACTTCTAACTGCTCAGCAGTTTCAGCAGCTTCAAATTCATTCTCAGAAGCAGCAGCATCAGCATCAGCATCAGCACCAGTTCCAACAGCATCAATTTCATCAGCTTCAACAGCAACAAGCGCAGCAGCAGGAACAGCAGCAAGTTGGAGATACGAAAATGAGAGCATCATCTGTGCCTTCCCCAGGCCAGAAAGATATCTCGTCCGATGCAAGCTCCTCTTAACAAAAGATTAAGAAAAGTAAAGGATAGTGAAGAGTATCAGCCACAGTTTGAATCCCAGTTGCAGTTTGACTTTAGATAGGATATCTAACATTACCCTCCGTTTGTCATTCCTGTCCCTTTAGTCATGCATTTACATACGTTTTAGGCTGTCATCATATGCTTTAAATTTGGTTGCAGATTGAGTTATACATATGATATGTTGGTCTAGTTTGTAGCACCTTTAATGCAGTTATAGGCCTCAGGATGATAATTTATTTATTTACCTTTAGAGCAAATTGTCCACAAATTTATGGAAAAGGGAAATAAAATAATATACAAAATGGATGGGTCCTGGCGATTATCTAATATCAAATAAAATGAAAGGGGTGTCTAATTTCAAGTTTAGTAGTGACAAAACATAATGAATAGTTATCTCTATAAGACTCTACTAATGATCGTCTTGCAATGTAATTATGAGTTGCTTATTGCTGCTTCTATAATACGGTTGAGGATTAATGAATTTAATTTTACAAATAGTTAATAAAAAAATGACAAACGCAAGTCGTGACTAATTTAATTAATACCCTTCTTTCCATACATATATTTATTCAATACATGATTGCACATCTTAGCCATACGCTTTGCATTTCCATAAGAAAGAGTTACTGTTCTTCTGATTTACATTTATATTATTTCTCCTTCATCACAAACTTGGTTTGTCCTTCTTGGCCGACCCTCTTGATTTTTTACAACTTGAAGACATGCATAAAGTGACATGACTTACATCATCTTCATGTATGTTGAATATATAATTATTATAGTTAATTTTATTAACGATAAGTTAATTAAATGGATATTTTTAATCTTATTATTTCAATTTTCAAGTAGTAAAAGGTAAAGTATTCATATTATATTATCGTTCTCCTTTCTAAATATAAACACATAAAATCATATTGTTATTATTTTTCAAAGACATGTTTTCTAATGTCAAAATAAGCAAATAACAAATTGTTTTACACATTATTATTATTATTATTATTATTATTATTATATTCAAAGAGATAGAATTTGAGGCAAAACATGTGATCGGATTGACATCTCAATTATCATTAAGAAAAGAATCTCAAACAAGAGAACTCACAATACTAACAATGATAAGGTTATTATTAAACAATTAATATGTCCACCAAAAACAGCATTACAAATTTTTCTTACATGTATTTATGTACATACTGGAAATTTAAGTTGCATGATTGTGGATGGATTGCCAGGTCGGCCCCTAGAGACGTGGAGCGTTGATAACAGGTCAAGAGTTGCAGATCTGTCAGAGTTTAACCTGGTACCTGCTGATCCAGTAGTTTGGAGTTTCCATTCAAAACAAATAGCATATCATTTTAAATAATAAAAAAGCCAACAAAAGGAATGGGTTCTGTGTACCTTTGCTCCTAATTAAAAACCTCATTCCAAACCCCTGATCTGGGATCAATTCTATCTCCTATCTCTATCTATCAGTTTAAGGCTTGTTGCAGAATTTTGATATCTGGGTAGCCCTTCTTGCCTATGTAACAGCTTAAAGGTGAGGCCTTTACGTACCCTGTTTTCTTGTTTTCCTTTCATTTGTTGAGTTCTCGTGTTTTCATTTTCAGCAATCAAAATTACCCTTACCTTTCTTTCTTTTTTTTTACGACGTGAACCTGTTGTTTTGAGTTTCCATTTGTAGATACGCGGCTTTATTGATGAATACTGACTCTCTCTTAGAGAAATATGAATGTAGGTCTTGTTGTGAGCTTCTTTGTCGAAAGGTGGTAACTTTGTTTTTATGAACTATCTTTTGTAACTTTTGGGGTTTTCCTTGCAATTGGTGCTGATGTGTTATTTATACTTGTTGAGTAATTCTGGATTTGGTCGCTTTTGGATGTTTATTTGGTTCTTTTCCCACTCTTCCTGGAATGAAAACGAAGGCACTTGTAGTTCATGGAGTACATTCCCCTTTCTTTACAATCGGACGGGGAAGCTAAAGTTCAATTCTTGAAAGTCAATGACTACAGATAAACAGATTTAGTTATTTGTACTAAATGGTTACTCCTGATTGAGATTAATGAAACCTTTAAGAAGAAAAATTGCCAGAAATTTAGGAATGTAAACCGCTAATAGTTTTAACTAGTTCTATCTGCGGAGCAATGATGAAGCTCCTTTTTATATGCTGTTGTGGTTCTGATAAGAGTCTATTGACGTTAGACTTGATGCCATTTTGCTTCTTCATGTTGCTCCTGTTATGTCAACTTAGCAAGATTGCTCCTGCAATGTCAATCTAATAGGGTTAGTATCCATTTATTAACTTCGTTATCAAAATATCTAATTTGATGTTACATACAGCTTCTTCTGATTGAATGGAAGAAAGATTGATATTGGCTTACTCTGTAATATGACATCATCGAAATGGAAGTATTTAGGTTGATGTTGAAAAGTTTAACTGCTTACTTTCATGGTTAATTTTAGGAAGTCCAGGTGTAGTTTACTTGGAGATAGTTTATCGGGTTTATATGTCAACTACTGCTTACATAGTTGGCTACAGTACGGGCATATCTATCAATATCAATTATGTTCAACTTTAGCTATGATGCTATAATCTGTGTTGACATGCATTTTCTTCCATGTAATTGAGTTTGTTCCCCCATCATGATGTGCAGTCTTTTCAAAATTAATCGTACCTTGTTTTTTCTGAGTATTAGAGGGTGGAAATAAATCACAAGGAAAGTCGAAGATTTTACTTTTGTCAATCTACAATCTCAAGTTTTCTTTGTTTTGCAGATCATAAGTTTATTATCACCATTTATAAGCAAAACTAGTTTCCATTTCAAACTTTTTTCTCATTCAGTTCTTTCAGTTCACATATTGCCTTTTCAGCTGCTTGATAATCTGATTTATGTATTTCAAACAAGTCTGACAGGAGTAGCATAAGTGAGCAGAAGTGGATTCAGAGAACAAAATCAAAACTGAGCAGAAGCTATATAGGATGGCCAACTCTTGTGACAGTAGTGAGCAGAATTGGATAGAGAGAGTTAGATCAGAGGGATCTATTCCAATGTTGGATCCAGATAATTGTCCAAATGGTTGGGCGTCTCCTCCTGGGGACAGGTTTATGGTGAGAGGCCCTGATTACCTGAAAACCAAGGTTAAAATCCCAGGTGGTGATTATCTTCTAAAGCCCCTTGGGTTTGACTGGATCAAAGGTTCTACTAAAATTGGGGATGTCTTGAAGAACCCCAACAGCCGTGTGAGAAAAGTTATTGACAGTGAATTTCCAACAGGTGATAAGCCATTTGTTTGGGCATTCAACCTTCAGCTTCCAACTAAGGATAATTACAGTGCCATAGCCTATTTTGTAGCTACAGAGCCAACTCCTGAGGGGTCTTTAATGGAACAGTTCTTGAAAGGGGATGATGTGTTTAGAAATTCCAGAATGAAACTAATTGCCAACATTGTCAAAGGCCCCTGGATAGTAAGGAAGGCAGTTGGAGAGCAGGCTATATGTATAATAGGCCGTGCCTTGTCGTGTAAGCATAGTGTGGAAGAGAATTTTTATGAAGTGGACATTGATATTGGTTCTTCAATGGTTGCGAGTGCAATAGTTCATCTGGCATTTGGCTATGTTACTTTGCTGACTGTTGACCTCGCTTTTGTAATTGAGGGTGTAACTGAGGCAGAGCTTCCAGAAAGAATATTAGGTGCTGTGAGATTCTCTGAGTTGAACCTCTCATCTGCTTCCATGTACGAACCATCACTATACTCAAGTTCCGGTGCTTTACAGTCTTCATTGTCAACTCGCATATGGAAGTCTCTTGGACAAGGGTTTTCTCAACTTCTTCATCCAGGCGCTCAGGAAAATGGCTCCGCTGGTGACTCAACTTCTACTAATGGAATGTCAAATCATGAAGAAGATAGCCTAGATACAAAGAAATGGTAGGCGTATGAAATTGTGCATGCCTCCATATCTGCTACTTTACTACTTCAACGTTGCATAAAAGAAAGACCATCATTATGAGTACGATTTACGGCATGAGGACATCAAAAGCAATAGTCTGCACAGTCATTCTGTCTTACGCTATGATATCAATTCAGTAAGAAATTAAGTACATTTTACTGTCATGTTGATGCAGATGAATTAGATTCTTCCCTTATGGATAATGTGAACGGCTTCGTTTACCAGTCAGAGTGGTGGCAACAAGCAGCAGCGAAGCACGTGTTACTGAAAGCAGATTACAACTTGGTCACTAACTGTGCTATTTGGTTCATTTGATTCGTTGTAGATATAACTTGGTCACTAACTGTGCTATTTGGTTCATTTGATTCGTTGTAGATATGATTAAACTGCTCGGCATTGGCTATCAATTCTCACATCAGATGTTGGCATAAACAAAACATAGAACACTTCTAGTTGTTTACACGGATTTACCACCTCCTGTTTATTTGTTCATTGTTTATTTTGAGCTGGTTAAACGATTTCACTATTCCTTTGTCTGAAATGATGGAGGTCCAGCAGATTCTCTATTGGCACTTGATGTTATTTAAGATAATGTTGTTATATGTTTAACTCAATGTATCTCTGTTTCCACCACCGTATGTTGTCTGCTAACCTAGTAAGTTATGGACACTTTGAAGCGGCTTAAAATGGCTCACTATTCCACACTTCCTCTTTATCGACTTCTCTTTGACTTGTCTCGTTGATTACAATTTGCATATGTATCAAACATTAATTTGTCCGTATTAAATTTGTGACAAAGGCCAGTCTAATCTCATGCCCTTCTCCACTTCTTGCCATGGCAATTATAGGGAGCAAAGAAACTTAAGGCAAGGCATGTAATTCAAAGAAAATTATACACCTGTACCAGCTCTTGACATCGAGGCCCTGGCTAATAAAGTAGTCCAGGTGGTGCAGGAAGATGAATACTTGTCAACTGCGAATGACAACATCTATATGAGCAGTATAACTAAAGATTAACCCAGCTGCTTGTATAACAGAGGACACGCAGGGAACTGTAAAATGTAGTATTTTAAGATATTTAACTTACCAAATCTGTCAAACTCCAGTATTTAGCAGTTGGAAAAATATATCATGGACAAGCGTTAGATAGAGTTTAGTGTCATTTAACATATTTATAGTCATTTTGTAGTAACTGTTGAAATAAAATTTGCAAAAGAGGAAAAACTTGCGAGATTTTAACATATTCAAGCTAAAACGTAAAGGCCTGTTGTTTCCATTTTTTATTTTTTTGCTTCTGTTTTTAAATTCAGTAAAAGAGAATTTGTTTATTTTTTTGGATTTGATTTCTTCTCGTTTTTAAAAATTATAAAAAACTATAAAAGTGGATTTTTTATAATTTAATTTACCATAAACTAAATATATATTATTTAATATATTAATTATTAACAAAAATATGAATGCTTTAATTTAATATTATATATTTAATTAACTAAAATTAAGTATTAATATGAATTATGAATAATTTAATTTAACTTAATAATTTGATTTTTGTAATTAAGTTAAATAAATTAAATTTAATAATTATTATTAAATATAATTAAATTTAAAATGTCTTCAAAATATATATATTTTAAATAAATTTTGATTTAATAATTAAAATATATTTAAAACAAATATTAATTTTAAATAAAAATTAATTTAAATTATTTATATAATATAATAAAATATTTTCATTAATAATTTATTAATAAATATTATATAAGAAATTAAAATAAATTCATTAATTTAAAATAATTTATCTTTAAGTTTGATCTAAAATGTAATTATTATTAGTGATAAAAATATGACTACACTGAAATTGACAACCGAATAAGTTTTTATTTTTATTTGAAAGAAAAAAAACAAAAAAAATTAAAAACCACAAAAAACAAAAGTGGATCCAATCGACCCTTAAAACTATAGGAACAATATAAATTTGTGTTGTTATTTGAACGCATTACTTGCTAAAAGCATTACAACCCATGTGTTAGCCCTTTAGCACATGAAAGCATTTCACAGCTAATTGGAAATGGGCCTTAGGTCGAAGGATAGTTGATCACATATATGATGGTGGCATCCAAAAGCCCAAGGTAACTTAACAAGTTAAATCAATCATGGTATGAGTTTTGTTAAAGTTTTGGATCTTGTACAAATCAACTTGGCTAAGGCTAAGTTCTTAATGGACTAAGGACCTAGTGTATGTTGAAATGAACAAACTATAATTAATGAACTTGACATAGGTAAACATTGGACTAGATCAGCATGCTATAAAAAGCTCTGGACTTGGATGACTCATCATCAACGAATAAAGATCATAGAAAGATCTTGGATGATGTTGTGGATAAGATCACAACAGATAGACATCAACTCTAAAAGATAAAGATCACAGGAGAAGATCATTTGAAAATAACAGAGGTCTTCGTAGATATGAATATATCATTCCTAGATAAACATAATCTCTTATCTTATTAGTTGTGATGTAGATAAATCATATCAGATAAAGTTGGGGATGTCATCTTATTGGATAATGTGATGTAATTTGATTAGGATAAGATATGATCTAGCTAGTTGAATTCAATTAGGATTCTGACTTAGCTATCAAGACAGAGGTGCCTATAAATAGCTCTTTTGAGCCTTATACCTCACGCATCAAATAGAGAGAGCATTTCTTTGTATACTTTGAGAGAAATAATAAAGGTTAGCATTTGTTTTATCTCTTTCGTGTTCCTATTATTGTCTTTGTTAATTTAGTGCTTTCTTAATAGTCTTTAGAAGTGTGAGAGTTAAATACTCGAGGGCCGTGAGGCATTCGAAAATAAGTTAGTTTGTCAACAATCACGTGGGAAGGCTAAATCTTGCTTAAACGAACCAAAGTGAGATTACTATGTAAAGAAGTTGAACTTGCAGGATAAGTTTGTTGCTTAGAAAACCATTGTAAGAATTTGTATCATAGCTATACTTCGATATAGTGGGATGCAGCAATTTGACGGAGTGTGTCAATAGAGTGGAGGTACTCATAGAGCCAATTCCTCGAGGTGAGGAAGAGGTCATTGTCCTACAATACTTAGTTCAAGATGTTGGAGGAGTAGAACTAACAGCTACAACATTAAATAACATATTTGATGAGGGCACTAGAGTCTAGGTTTGAGATGACGATCCTAAGGCAAGGCATGCTATTGCAACACAGGTTGTTGGGCATGTTGAGAGCACCACAGTGAAGGTGTGTGAACCTAAGGTTTTTGAGGGTGTGTGAAACGCAAAGGAGCTTAAGAACTTTCTATGAGATATGGAGCAATACTTTACGATTGCTAAGGTACCTAATATTGAAAATGTCAATGTAACAGTCATGTACTTAGATAGGGATGCCAAGCTTTGGTGGAGAACAGGGACTTATGTTGAAATCAGTCCAAGTAAAGCTCCCATTGACATTTAGAGAAGATGAAGGGGTTAAAGGATCAACTCCTTTCGATGAATACTTCTTGACTCACGAGGGATGCCTTGAAGAAGCTAAAATAAGATGGATCGATAAGAGAGTATGTAAAAAAATTTAGCTCTCTAATGTTAGATATTGATAATATGTCAAATGAGGACAGATTCTTTAACTTTTTGTTCGAGTTACAACCATGGGTGTAAATAGAGTTGCGGAGGCAAAATGTGAAGGACGTGATTGGGTTAATCATAGCTGTTAATACTTTGGTAGATTTTCAAGTGACAAAGCAAATTAAGACGAGCTCCTCTACTTCTTCCAAGGGCAAAAGCCTGCCCAATAAGAGAAAAGTGAGGGGAAACAAAGAAAGACTATATAAAGAAAAGGAGATTTCAAAGGGAAAGGCAAGCAAAACAGTGGCTTCAAAAGTGGGGAGACGTCCTCCAAGAAGGGCAAACTTATTTGTTATCTATACAGCAGTCCACATTTTGTAAGAGAAGTATGAGGAAAGAGAAGCTAAACACCTTGATTATTGGAGAAGAGGAAGAAGATCAGAAGCGGCAATGAATTTGATTGCCTTGCTAAATGTGGTTAACAGTTAATCTAATATTTGTACATTGGAATGCAAGTCAATATGAAGGAAGCAACTAAAATGCTAGATATGTGGGTGACACACTCTTTCATAGCAGAAAAGATGGTGCACAAGTTGAGATTTAAGGTGTCAAAGACTCCATCAAAGATGAAGACCCCTACTGGTAAGGCATAAGCGATGATTGGAGATGCTTACAACTACTTAATAAGCATAGGGAGTTGGTGTGCCAAGCTTAATTACATGGTCATACCACTTGAAGATTTCAAGTTAATACTAGAGATCGAATTCTTAAAGACAGCAAAGGCGATGTTATATCTAAGTTTGGAAGGTATGATAATCATGCATGAACAAAATTACTTCTATGTTAATTGTTGTAGTTCTGGTAGTGGAACGATGGATGATACAACGACAGTAGCATATGTATCCGCCATGAGCATCAAAAAAGGATTGCAAAAAGGTATGAAGACCTAGCTCATTGCTATATAGGAGATTGATGAAGACCACATGATGGAAATCTCCAATGCAGTTGCAAGTTTGTTGAGGGAGTTTCTGGATGTGATGTCGAAACAGTTGCCTAAGACTCTTCCCCCTCATTAAGAGATAGATCATAAGATCAAGTTGGCTCCTTAAGCCATCCCACCTACACATGCCCCATATAAGATGTCCCTTTTGGAGTTTAGGAAACTTCAAAAACAGCTTAATGAATTGTTGGAGACAAGATTCGTCCAACCTTCCAAAGTCCCATATGATGCCTCAATGCTATTTTAGAAGAAGCAAGATGGAACACCTCAAATGTGGATGAACTATCGAGCCTTGAATAAGGTAGTAATAAAAAAAAGTATTTTGTTCCATTAGTTCAAGATTTGATGGACAGATTGTCGAGGGATAGGGTTTTCACGAATCTTGATCTTCGGACTGAATATTGACAAGTACAGATAGCAGAGGGTGATGAGTAAAAGACAATGTGCGTGACTTGATATGGATCATACAAATTCTTAGTCGTGGCAATTGCATTGACTAATGTCCCTGCAACATTTTGCAACCTAATGAATGATATTTTTTTCAACTTCGTTGATAAGTTCGTTTTGGTATATCTTGACAATATCGTAATGTACAACACTGATATAGCGGAACATGTGGAGCATTTAATGAAAGTATTTGAGCGGTTGAGGCAACACAAGTTTTACGTGAAGATGTAGAAGTGTAAGTTTGCACAATCGGAGATCATATTCTTGGGTCAGTTGGTGAGTAAGGATCAGGTTAGGTTGGATCCTATGAAAGTGAATGCAATAGTTGAGTGGTAGATTCCCACAACAGTAAGAGAGTTGCAGAGTTTTCTTAGACTGGATAACTATTATAAGCGGTTTATATTAGGATACTCGAAGAAAGTGACACTATTAACGGACTCTTGCTAAAGAAAAAGCAAGAGTGGTGTTGGTTGGATATGTGTCAGGAGGCATTCAAAATGCTTAAAGTCGTTCTCTCAATCGAACTTGTATTGAAGCTACTTGAGTTTGATCTTTTATTTAACACACATACGAATGTATTGGACAAAGACATTGGTAGAGTCCTAGTATAAGAAGGTCATCCCATAGTATTTGAGAGCCAAAAGCTTAACAGTGCGGAGCAAAGGTACTCAACACATGAGAAAGAGATGCTTGTAGTAGTACATTACCTTGAGACATGGCATATATTTGTTAGGGACCAGGTTCGTTGCTTGTATCGACAATGTTACCCATACATTCTTTAAGACCTAAAAGAAGTTGTCCGCGAAGCAAGCCCAGTGGTAAGAGTTTCTTGCTGAATATGTCTTCGTGTGAGAGCATAAATCGAGGAGACACAATAGCGTAGCAGATACATTGACTTGAAAGGAGGTGTTCGCGACATTGTATACCATTACTAGGGTAGAGTCTTAATTATTGAAGCAAATCAAAGTTGCAGCTCCATTAAACAATTCATACTGTAAGTTAATCTCATAAGTCAAGGAAGGTGTTGTACGTAGGTTTTGGCTTAATGGTAATGGGCTGTTGATGACTAAGAATAGTCAACCGTACGTGCCAAGTTTTAGTGGCTTGCAAAAATAACTATTGGCTCACAATGTGCTGGTCACCCTAGAGTTCAAAGGATAATAACGCTCTTAACTTGTTCCTACTATTAGCCGAAGATGAAGAATGACATCGAGTTATATGTCAAGATGTGTCTTGTGTATCAGTTGGATAAGTTAGAGAGAAAGATGGAAGCTAGTTTGCTACAAGTTTTATCCATAATTTAGAGTTCTTACGGATATTATGACTGACAAAGATGCCAAATTTATAGGGCGATTCTGAACATCCCTTTTTAATATAATAGGGTGTGATTTAAAGTTTTCAATGGCAAATTTCCCACAAACAGATGGCTAAGAAAGATGATCAACGATCTATTGGAGGAATACTTAAGACATTATGTAAGTACAAGTTAATGTAATTAGTTGAGTTTACTGGTATACAATTTTACTATAACTTGTACAGATCTTCTGCTACGGAGAATAATCCCTTTAAGATAGTTTTGGGACAATAACCTCTCACTCCACTCGAAATTGCATAATAAAGGACAGGTGATAAGTGTCATGCGAGATACAAGTTCACAATGGAGAAGCAAGTATTAGATGAGGCAAGGGATAATCTTTGAAAAGCCTCTCAATGGATGAAGACGCAAGCGGACTTAGTGAGAAAAACGTTAGAGTTCGACGTAGGAGATAAGGCACTGTTAAAACTTATCCCACATATGTGAAAGAAGATCTCAAGTAAGCAAATACGTTATAAATTGGTGCTGAAGTGCGAATCTCCGTTTGAAATGCTAAATAAAGTGGGGAACGTGACGTACAAATTGAAGTTTCCCAAGAGATGGAAGGTAAACCCCACTTTTTATATTAGTTCTCTCAAATCTTACTATAAAAATGCATCATATCTAAATAGGAGTTTGGTGAAAAGACCTCCACCGATGTGAAAAAACAATTCAAGAATCAAGTAGAGAAGATCTTGGATTATTAAACAATGAGGCAACATAAAAAGAACTAGAGGACTAAATTCTTATTACAATGGTAGGGAAAGCCGATCACGGAAGCTACTTAGGAGAAAGATACTACCTTGTGGCAGTTTGAGGATCAGATAAATGCGTACCTTTAAACTAATTCGATTAAGTTATCAAATTCATCTTATGGGGGTAGTTTGTTAGCCCTTTAACATATACAAGAATTTCATAGCTAGCTGAAAATGGGCCTTGGGTTGAAAGTTAGTTGAATTACATGCATTATGGTGACATAGGAAAGCCCAAGGTAACTTAACAAGTTAAATCAAACATGGTGCAATTTTTGTTAGAGTTTTAGACCCTGTACAAACCAACTTGACTAAGACTATGGACTTATGTATGCTTAAATAAACAGACCATGACTAATGGACTTAACATGGGTAAGCATTGAACTGTACCAGTATGATATGAAAGACTTAGATGACTTATCATCAATAGATAGAAATCGTGGGGAGATCTTAGATGATGTAATGAAAAACATCACAACAAATATATATCATCTCTAAATAATAAAAACCATATGAGAGGATCATCTGAAGATAATAGAGATTTTTGTAGATATAGATGTATCATTTTTAAATAGATGTAATCTCTTATCTTTTTACTTATGATGTAGATAAATCCTATAAGATAAAATCATATTTAAATGGAGATGTTATCTTATTAGATAATGTTATGTAATCTGATTAGGATAAGATGCAATCTAATTAGTTGAATCCAACTAAGATTCTGATTTTGCTATTAGAAATGCTTATAAATAACTCATTTGAGCCTTGTTTCTCACACATGAGCATTCATTTGTATACTCTAAAGAAAGTCATAATATGTTAGCATTTGCTATATCTCTTTTGTGCCCCTATTGTTGTCTTTGTTAGTTTAGTGCTTTCTTAATAATATTAAAAAGTGTTAAACAGTTGAGAGTCGTGATACATTCGAAAACAAGTTACTTTGTCAACGATCACATGAAAAGGCCAAATTTTACTTAAACAAATCTAAGTAAAATTGTCGTGTAAAGACATAGGCAGAACTTGCAGAATAAGTTTGGTACTTAGAAAATCTTTGTAACACCATATATGTTGCGGTAAAAGCATGCAGAGAGAAGTAAAGGACAACACTGCGGACGAAAACCACAAATTTACCAAATCACAATACAAGCAACAAGTAGTTAGTAATTCATGTGAGTTGCTACGTAAAAATAGTAACATACAGCCAAATTAACACTTGTTTGTTTTTATTTATACTTCAAATTTTTTATTTTATTTCCAAATTTAATAAAAATCTATTTATTCGAAGTTTTAATTTTGATTCAGTTTTTAAAATTATAAAAAACCACCAAATTAGTTTTATTTTTTATTTCTGTTTTTTCATATACCTATTTTCTCTTTAAATTTTATTTAATATATAGTTATTATTATTAATAAAAATATAAAATCAAAAAACGAGAAATA
>JANZXP010000001.1:20507984-20525682 GCA_027576715.1 Erythroxylum flavicans
ACAATCTTTGCATAATACATAATTAATTAATTAATTACATACTAAACTTATTTTATAATTCCATTTTCAATTCCAAAATCCAAATTCAATTCTAATTTGTATATAAGAAATTCATACCAAATCACAAAACCCACGGTATTCTACAATTCAAGAATTCAACCCAACAATTTCAAAATTTCAACTTCAACAATTACATTCCAAAACGGCAAAACCACATTCAATTTCAAACTCAACCAATTCCATTCCAAAAACAATTCAACAAAACAATATTCCAACAACAAAACCGACGGCAACTTCTTCAATGGTTCAAACTTCAAACTCCATGTCCTTCACCCACCACCGACAGCCTCCAACATTCATCAACACAACTCCACAAATCCAAATCCAATCCAATCCACAACACAAAGTTTACCAGCAACACAATATCAACACAATTTACCAGCAATTTTTTGAAAACGGTAGAGAAAAATTAACAGACCCAAAAATACGTTTAAACCGTCGGCGTCGGGTCTCCTTCTTCAGCTTTGGCCGTTTGGGCTTCGGGTTCAGTGGTGCGGCGGTGGGCGACGACGGACGACCTCACTGGGTGGCGCGGGGGTGCGGCGACGACGTTCGGTCTTGCGGTGGTGCGGTGGATCTTCGGTCTTCGGGGACGCTTCCAGATCCGACAACGATGACTCTTGGAGGAGGAGATGACGACGATGAGGCGACTTCGACGACGATGAGAGACCCAGACGGCGGCGAGAGAGAGGCGAGACCGAGAGAGTGAGAGAGAGACTGAGAGAGGGTGAGAGTCTGAGAGAGTTGTGAGAGGCAGACGGTGGGTCGGGGTCGGGGGGGGACGGGGGTAGTATTAGGTTAAAATTTTCATAAATTGCAAATAGGCCCCTCAACATTTCGAATTTTCCGGAATTAACCGGTATTTACCGGTATGTTAGGTACCGTCCGGTACCTAACGGAAAACGCCGGTACCGGCCAAAAATACCGGCCGGTACCGATGCTTCATTTCCCGTACCGTTTTTCGGCTGGTACGGTACCTTCCGGCCGGTACCGGCCGGTACGGTACGGTATACATTACACTGGGATCAAGTTGGCCCTTGCGAACAGCTTGATGCACTATCTCCCTTCAACCCTTTAGCGAAATGCGACAAAAGGAAAGAAAATTTATGGACCGACCCCATCATCTCCACCCCGTAAGAACTACGAGATCAACCTATGGGACTTAAGGAATGACGGAAGGGAATCAAAAAAGAGGATAATAGAATTATAATAATAAAAAGAAAAAAATAAATAAATAAAAATGAATAAATAAATATACATAGGATGCTGGTGTGGTGCAATAATGTGACATCTAACATGGTATAGGTGGGACCTATTGTTAACGTAGCAGTCCTACGGTAAAAGTTGATGTGAAAATGTAATATCATTTTAGGTTGATGTGGCAACTGACATATCTAATGATGTGGATGATGATGTGTCACTACTCATTTTGGATAATTGAGATTTATGCTTCTCAATAACGCAAGCTATGGTGATGTAGAAATTTTAACTTGATTTTTAGGTTAAACGCTCACGAAGTGTCGGCATGCCGGAGTTCGTACTTCGTAGATATTTTGGGATTTGGATTAAAAAGAATAAAGCGTGATCAATGTGTGGAAGTACACAAGGGCTTTCAGTAATCAGTACTTGGTCCTAAAAGGTCCAACAAAAGAAAAGCTTCAAACGCACCACAGCCACAACTTCGGTGGTTGCTTTGGTCCACAGTGCTTTGCTGTATCTTTCAGAGTTGTTGGTTTTGATTCGTAATATCCAAAGCCTTATCTTCCGAACTCACCTCATGGATTCTCCGCCAATCACTCTGGTTTCTGTGCAGTCTACACAGTATGTACTCACACATCTTCATTTAAGTTCTGGTATCTTCTCCTTATGAAGCCTTATTATTCTCTCTTTTTTTGTCATGTCTCTCTCCTCCTAGACTTTTGTTTCAACTCAACATTTCCTGTTGAGTGTTCAGGATTTTCTTCTTTTTGTTTACAGGTATTTTTAGTTTGACCAGTTCGGGTTTTTCATGTACCCTTTTAGCACTGTAAGTGAATCGCAGTGGGTATCTCTCTATTCATTCCTCTTAGATGTGTGAGGTATAGAGTTATACCGAAAAGTGGATATCGAAAAAATTTTCTTTCAATCATAATAAATAACCAACCAACATTTTTCATTCCGTAGCCATAAATTCATTCCCAAATCTCTTAACCAAGCACCCCTTAATTTTGCATCTTTCTTGCTGTCTTACAGTTCTGCAGTGAGAAGAGAAGGTATAAAGTAGTGGTTATCTTTTGGGAGCAGCAAAAAGGTTAGGCTCTTGATAAAGAAACTGGGGATCTTGCTTAAGGGGAGATGAAGATCCAGTGTGATGTGTGTGAGAAAGCTCCAGCTACAGTGATTTGTTGTGCAGATGAGGCTGCACTTTGCGCGAAATGCGACATAGAAGTGCATGCTGCGAACAAGCTTGCTAGCAAGCACCAGAGGCTTCTACTTCAGTGTCTCTCCAACAAGCTGCCTCCTTGTGACATATGCCGAGTAATCTACAACTTTCATTTGAGTTCTTTATGCTGCATTGGATTTTTGAACTCCTTTCAGTCATTAGAGTCCGGTTTAATCTATCTGTATCATAGATTTGGCGTGGAAAATTGATATATCTTAACTATCCTAAAAGTATAAACCTTGCTTCTCACATGTCCTCATCAAGTATAGCATGTTCCACCCGCACTCTCATCGTGCTTTCTTGATGCAGTGACACAATGGTGCTAACACTTCTAGCGGTAAATTTGGAAAGTGAAGGGAATCTAAGTCTAGTTTTTGATGGTCAAAGTGAAAGTATCTATATTGAGATACCCAACTTTTGAAGAATTGTATCCATCATTCGGGATGAATTATTATTATTTTTTGCATATACTTATTGGTTGACTGTCAAGATATTATGCTAAATTATTATGTTCTTGATGGATTTGGTCTAGTGTACTTTTTAGGATACTTATCAAGGAAGTTAAAAATAAGAAAAGTTGGGGGTGAAAAAAAGAAATAGAGAGGATCTAAAGATGAAAATCATATCAATAGTGTAATACGTGTTGCCTATGTGTTTTATTGGTTTGTAGACAAGTTTCAAGTGATTTGATCTTTACTGAGCCTTAGTATATGCTTGAATTCTTACATGACTAACTATTCTGTCCCTTCCAATTCTTCAATTTCAATACTTGCAGGAAAAGTCAGCTTTCATCTTCTGCGTTGAAGATAGGGCCCTATTTTGCCATGACTGTGATGAACCAATCCATTCAGCTGGTAGCCTTTCTGCTTATCACCAGAGATTTCTAGCAACTGGAATTGGAGTGGGGCTAAGCGGGAGTTGCACCAAGGACATTGAAGAAAGACGTTTAGAGCCACCAAATCAGAGCACACAACCAACTTCCAAGAAAGGACCTGTACAACAGTCATCAAGCATTACCTCTCAATGGTCTGTTGATTATTTGTTACGGTTTACAGACTTTGACTCGTCTCCCGAAAAGGTAAAAGCTATAACTCATGCCCATATGCGTTGGTAAGGCTTGAAGACTCCCAGGCTACTTCACTTCATCACATTATCTTTAACGTTTGTGTTCTTTCACTGTGCAGAAAGAGCAGCTCGATTTGGGAGAGTTCGAATGGCTGCCCGACATGGGCCTTTCTGGTGAACATCTTCCTCAAGAGGTTTTGACAGCAGCTGAAGTTCCTCAGCTGCCGATATCTCCATCAACCAATATCACATCAAACAGATCCGCCAAATCCGACATGCCCTATAAGAAGCCTAGATTTGAGATTTCAGATGACGATGATGAATATTTCACTGTCCCGGATCTTGGACAAAACTGAGCACAAAATTTCTCGTTCCAGTTAAGTGGTTGACTGAACACCTCCTATTTTCTTCAGTGCATTCTATAGTGTATTTATGTATGTATCTATACATGGAGGATATAAGGTTAATTTACAAGGTGGATACATCTGATATAAGTTGTTCTGCTTTTGAAAAATTCTATATTTTATTATACCTGTGCCTCCAATATACTTGTATATAATTCTATATTTTAGTTCAGCGCCCTTGCCAATTTAACTCGAACGCTATAATACGTGTTTCATGCCTGGCTGTGATTATGTTTATCTACAACGATTCTATTTCATCTGGGAACTGGCTTCCTGCAAACTCATCCTCTCAGCACATATTTCTCCTGTAAAGGTCCTCCAACGCCTTACATGGTTAGATTCGATTCACAACAGGCTTACGGGTATATCGTTAGCCAAGAATTCTCTATTCTCACCTTGCCACAGGTCTCGCGCTTTAATGATTCAGTCAACCACTTCCCAGCTATAATACCATCATAACTAAAACACAACCAAGCCTATGGTCCAACTCCTCCAGAACATGGGGCAACACCAGACTACGCAATTCTCGGATAACCTCGTTCTTAGACAACAATCTTCTAATGGAAATAGAGGCAACCTTGCCAACAATATGTTTAAGATTTCTATTGGAAGTTCCAACAAGCCAAGTTGGACAATTGCCTCCGAAGGATGGCAATATCAGCGTCAATGTCAGTTTTTTTACTACGTAAGTTCTGACTTAACAGTCAAATGAAGGCATATCAAGTAGGCCTAGAAGAAATAAAGCATGTCATCATAACACATAATAAATTATATCCACACAAAATTTTTCCCATTTGCCCACACGATTAACCATGATGGTGCAGCTCAACTTTTTCGAGCGTATCTATATCATCACTCTCTTTCATATATTAAGTACAGCAAAATTTTCTCTGACATTAAAAAAGCTCTACACAGTATTGTTTCTAGCTACAACATAAAGGAATGCAGTTTAGAAAAGCCAATAGACACTGATATTGCCAAGCCACATGAAAAGTGGGAACTGAATCAATGCGATGAAGAGTAAGAGATAATGATTCCTGCTTGAATCATAGCTTCTCACCTCCGCAAAAAGGACTCTCTTCATTGTCTTTACCAAGAAAATTCCCATGCATAAGCAGGCCCATGGCATCAAAAAGTAGTAAGAGTACCGAAATAGGATTTTTCCAATGACAGCAAAGCAAATCCCGGTGAAAGTATAACCCCCATATGCTACAATGTCTAACATCGGCGCCTCCGCACTACCCAGTGAAAGAAGTATTAGCTTCAGCAGCGCAACTTGTGAAAACCAGCCGAGCAAACCCTTGATAAACAACCAATTTAGGGCCTCTGGACTAAGCCTAACAACAAAGTGAAAATGAAACATGAAACAATTAGAAAGGCAATAAGTGCCAAGAATAAAAAGTAAAAGTAAACATCTCAAAACATGCGTTTGTCAGGAATGCATTAATTAGCACTTTGGAGTGAAAGAACACACACAACACAAATAAATGTAGATGGATGCACAAGGAAGGGAAGACATAAGAACAGGAATCAAGAACTATTATGGTGATGACATTGAAGTCAAACCAATAATAAAACAGATGTAAATGCAACAATGTATCTACTGCCGCAGATGCTACTATGAATGCAATTGATAAGAAGATCCCATGCTCAAATATCTTTTTCCCACTTTTAGGCATGGCAATAGTGTTAAAGATTTACTTTGCAATATGAAAATGAGAACATCTAAACAAATATGTTCCTTATCTCTTTGCAATCCAAGCCTAAAGATGAAGCTGGCTAGTGAAGCAGGATTATAATCACACAGAATTATCCTATGTAAAAGCTTCAGAAAACTTGAGCAACAATTATGAGAGGATTGACATACAAGGAAGAAAGAACTGCCACTTGAAAATAGAATGGTGTGGATGGCAAAAAAGGAAAGAAAGAATCAAATAGGTTGCCAGTTAATCCATTATCTAGTAAGATCTGAATAAGCCCATCCCAAATTATGACACACTTACTTCCCATGCAATCCCAATGAAAAGCCAGCAAGCACAACATAGGTACCAAATGCCATGAAAGGAATGTACAAGTCTGGTGCATTTATATCATTGATTGGAGGTTTATAGGACAGGCGGCCTCCTACAGGCTCAGTTATCCGTGTCCAGTGCCCCTGCAGAAAGAGATAAGAACCAGAAAAACAAAAACCATACTTCCAAACAAACAAAATATAAGTACGACTTACTCTGTGTAGAAAAGGAAATAGGACAACCTTCAATTTGTTCCTCACATAGTGGTCATTCACTTGGAAATAGTACTGCGGATCAGAGAGGTATTGACATATCTGAGCATTCAAAAGAAAACAGGGAGCTAAAATCACATATCATATCAAGCATAGTTTAACTTTCGTGTAAGAATACAATATTTCAGCAAAAGATGTCACACATCTTTCTCGAGGTAACACACAACACTTCAACCGCTTCATGATACTTAAATGAGGGTGTTATCATGTCCCAAAAAATTAAACCCAGAAGGGCCAGAACCTTACAACTAATAAAACCATTTTCATTTCATCACAACTTTGTGATAGATAGTCGTGCATGCTAGTAGAGCAGAAGAAATCAGGAGGGGAAGAATTTGAAAAGAAAAGATGCAGCAGCATCAACATGAATGCCTAATCAACTAAAATTTACAAGGAATCTGCCAATAGATCTTAGTAAGTATTCATTCCATATTTTTTTAATGGCAATCTATTGGGCTCCGTATTCTTTTCTTGCAATTGCCAACCCCGACATATTCAGCCACAAGCGAACTTAATTATCTCCTACATATTAGCACTTGAGCTAGACATGTTTTTCCTCAATAAGAAGTCCCTCAAATGGGCCAACAACAAATGAGAAACAAGAAATATGGGATGTAGGACACATCCATAACAATTTGAAACATGTTAAGATAAAAATGTGATAACATCTTCTTGGCTAACTAGGCAAAAATGGAGAACAAAACAAACGAAGATTAAAAAAAAAAAAAAGATGAAAAAAACGTAAACTTCAAAACTGTAGAAGTCCAAGATCAAAGTTATTGATGCCATGAAAGAAGCTACGGCAACTCAACAAACATTGGAATGTTAGTGCATCTTAAGTTCCAGAAAATATGAATTAAGTAAAATTGAAATATACAGGAAATTAGTTCACCACATGGCACTGTCCAAGTACAACCATCCCTTAGTTGTAAAAGCGATCAACAATTTTGCATAGGCAAATGAAGCACCTAGAGTGCAAAAGAAATGATATCTAACATTTAGCAATAGTATGAAATATCAAACAAAAAGCACTCCATGACGGAAACAAAAAACCAATAACTATTGGTGGCCCAATCACACTTACATTGCTTTGGACATACTCAGAGCTGGATCCTAAAATTTTCTCTCCATACGCACCAAGTCCACCTGTAACCAATCCTGAACTGGCTCCATAGAATGCATTGCCAAACGGATTAGGCTGCGAGTTTACTGGAGGTCTTGGCACCCCAGGCTGGGGGCCTACATTGTTATACATCCTGTAATCACCAAATAAAAATGAATATAACAACTGCAAAGAGAGAAGTGAGAATACTTTCACTTTCACAAATATACTGGCAACAAATATCACCAAGTTCAATCATAAAAGGAGATATTGCAAACAGTACTTTACCAAAAGAGTCTGATTAATTTTCAGCAAAACCGCTCACATTACACGAGCAAATTTCAAACTTAAAAGGAATAACCCTGATTAGGATGCATATTATTAATTAAAAACAGAATTTTTAGAACTTTTCTCTGATCAAAATTTCCTGCAATTTGCAACTTCCGTTTTTTCACTTCGGAAAACACTGCTAAAGTACGCAGAACCTTAACAACAAAACCAAAGTAGGCGTCATTCCACTAATTTCACCTCTGATCGTCCAACTAACAAATATCGACTGAAGTCCTAATAGCTACCCTCACGTACGTATATCATAGCCGCTGGTGAATTCAAAACGAAAGCAACAAGAAACATACATAAATAATGAGATTGGAATCAGACGGTCAGTGGTCGTTGGCGAGATGGATCTAAACTACGGCGAGATTCAGTGACGTGGATGTCCGACGGTGGTATATTTTCGATCTGAAGTACGCACCGTTAATAAAGGGGATGCCCGTGAATGACAAACAAAATGAAGAAATTTTAACCGATATCAAGCCTTTGGCACGTGACGCGCACGCCCTAAAGATGGTAACGTTCAGATTTAGGTATTTTTAATATATCGATTTATGTGTCAAGCGTAAGTTAACCTTGGATGAGTTTGGACAGTTCAGGTTTGAATTTAATTAAAAAATATATTATTTTATATTTTTATTTTTAAAAAATTATTTGAAAAAATTAGCGGGCTAGCTATTATCATCCATATTTCTCCAATCGTTCATTGTTCCACCAATCATAAAATTTTCCTCTTTTTTTTGAGTTTTTTGTCACAATTAAGAAGGAACTATTTGATTAAATTTATTTTAAGAATAAAACTATAAAAGCCCAAATTAGTCCTATGCACCTTAGTTCTCAAACTTACATTTTTATCAAATTAATTTTAAAGTTGTTTAAAGTTTCTCGTTAGAACTTTAATTTACAACACACAAAGTTTGTGATGCACACTCTGGCCATACAATATGAAATTCGTTAAAAAAGAGAGTTATCAAGATATTTTAGTATTTTTATAAACTATACTAACGAACTTCATCTCCATTTTATCGTCCCTTCTTCATTTTCTCCCCCATAATTTACAGTCTCTCTCTTAACTATCTGTCTATGTTTTCAAGCTTCTTGTCTCTCTCTTAACACTCCTTCTAGTTTGCTAGCTTCCTTTCTCTCTCTCCACTATCCATCGTCTTCTTCTTCTTCTCATTCAACAAAGATAAGATCGATCTAGGTTTTGAAGATGATAAACTATTGATTTTGTTGTTCTCTTGCTCTCGTCAAATTTGAGTTTAGGTGATGATTAATCTTCTTCTAATAATGTATGCATAGTTATTGTTTTTTTTAACTCTTTTTAAGTCTATATAAATTGTTGGTTTATATCTTACAGCCAATTGTTTTGGTTGTAGTTTAGTGACAATTATTTAAATGTATTCTTTATCTTGTACATGTTTAGATGTATATGTTAAAGTCTATGAGATAGTTGTACATTGCACATGAAATTGTAATAAGATTATAATTATGATATTCATATTGTATTTATGTGTTATCCCTCAATTGTTTCTAGTCATTGTTCTATTAAGATTGAACATTAATAGAACGCAAAAGACTAGCACATGTTATGTTTTTCTTTATGAAAGAAGTTGTAGATCTTATAGGTTAAAACATAGAGATACTTAAATAAACGTGTAGGTGCTTGTTAGAAAATACGTTCACTGAACAAACCTTATATGAGAAATCTATTTAGAACATTACTTATATTTCTATGAAATTCTCGTTACGATCATTGAATAAGTGATCTTTTGACTTGAGGTCTCCAAAGTTATCTTGTATAGGAATTGAGATGTTTTGATATTACTTATAACCTATTTAATTATGGTTCGATCAATTAGTAGTCATTGGATGTATCATCAACTATATGGAGGTAGTTGTGTGATCAAAATAGGATTCATCACCCTAAAGTAATTAAAGAGAATGTTTTGTTGTTCTCGAATAATATTGATTCGGGAAATCCTTAGCCAAGGTAGAATGATATTTTGTAAATAGTTTACAAATATTATTAATTAAATCGATAGATAATGGCAAAGAACTAATATGATTGAACTCAAAAGAGTAGACATTAATTTCATGCTCTGTCTAATTAGAACATTGTATGATAAAATGATTGAATTATATGAAAAAAATCATGCACAACAGATTAGTCAAAAACACTTTGACATTTTTAAATGTTTGGGTGATTATAATGCATTGCTAGACGTCAATCTTGATCTATAATTATAAATTTTTTAATTAGAGAATTAAAGATAAATTAGAAGGAGTTTTAATTTATCTAATTCTAACTATGAATTAGAATTAGAATTTATAATCATTACCAACATATTTAAGAACTTAATAGGTCTCACATATAAAATGAGTTGAAGAGAGTAAAGTTATTTTAATCAAGTTGAATTTGATCATAAAGTTAAAGAAACTTTATGATTAAATATGAGATATTTAATAAATAAGGATCAATATGAGATATTGAATCTAATTTGGGTAATATTGGTATTTAATTAGAATTATTTGTGATTCTAATAAAAGTTTAATTGACATTAAACTAATTTCAATTAAATTACTAAAACGTTCAAAATCTATTTTAAATAGGCTTAAGCTCTAATGGAGCTAGCATTTATTGCTTATAGTTCTTTCAACCCATATGTAGATATCGTTAGAGGACGGACATTTTTACGGCTATGGTAGTTGAGACAAATCGATTTCATAAACGGTTCGAGTGATACGACAAGAAAATGATCAAGTTTTAAAATAAGGTACAAATTTAGATTCACGCTTTATTATAATTTATGTGTTAATCATTTTATATAATTAAATTGATCTTGATTTTTGGGAAACCAATTTGTGAAAAAAGTTTTCACAATTATCCACTGTTGATCAAGATCGAATCTCAGCCCAGTTTCCCAACATAAAGTTGTTGTAGACTAGTTATATTGTTTGTAATGCCTTTGTCTCTTTATAATCTTTGTAGGTTAGTTATAATCTTTGTAATGCTTCTGGTTAAATTAATTTAACTTAGTTATCTTGAATCATTGAAGTTGTTGTATGAAGAGGGATATACACTAATATTTGATATTTAATTGGTATAAGTTTTTTTCAATCATAATGAATGGCGAATCTTCCAGATTAACTATAGCAAGTTGTAAAGAAAACTAATATGATAAGTATCGGTCATATGGAAGTCGAAACTCTTTGATGACTTCTTGGACTAATGACAATTTTAGTAGAAGATTTTATAGATGCCCTAATTATATAATAGTTTAATTATTATTAATAAATAGTTGTTATTTCACAATAAATAAATTTTGTTACTATATAGTTGTAAGAAGGGGTATGCAAATTTTTCATATAGGTGGAACGAGATTTTAGTGAAAAAGTAAAATCTATTATAAATAAATTGATAATTAAGAATAAAAAGTTGAAACTTGAGAACAAGAAGTTAAAATATGGTAAATGCATGGATATATGCATGTGCTATATGGTGAATTGGTTGAATTAAAAATGGTGATGAAATATACAATATCTTAGGTAAAAGACTGTAAAGGAAGATATTTTATTATAGAATATATGCTATGGTATTTGTAGATCTATTTATTAAAAAGTTGAAGAATATGAATTTCATAACTTTGGTGTTGCATCATAGTAATTTATTAGTAATGTTCTGTTAGATTGAAAATTTTGTGTAAGTTGTATGGACCAATATATGATTAAATTTCTTAGTTATTTAAGCTTAAGAATAAAAAAATTAATTCAAAACTTCTTTTGTATAGATCATTTGCAAGAAGATAATGTTTGCTAGGGTGATGGAATTTGCTTTTTTTAATAAAAAAGTTTAATTGATTGATTATAAAAATGAATGTAATGCAATAAGACATAATGTTGATACCGTCTGATAACAAATATAGTTAGATTGAGACAAGATGATAATATTGATTCATTGCAAATGTTCTATTAACTAAAAATATCAATTATCCATTATTTAAGTAATGAAAAGGGAATAGAATGGAGAAGATAATAAATATATGCATTTTTAGTATCAATATCAAACTTTACCAAAAATTAGTGAGTCATCTCAAAGAAGTTATCATCATTATGCATTATCTCATTCATATATGAATACCCGATTTCAATAACAGGAATTTCCAATAATAACTTCCTTTTATATAACGTCATCTCAAAGTTGTAAGCTAATTCCAATAACAAGGAAGTATCGTTTAACTAACTCCAAAATATAACAAGTAATTGTAAATTAAGTCCAATGCCAAAAAATTCATTTATAATAACTTCGTAATGGAATAAGTAATCATTGATTCATAGCAATCCAAATTCGTAACAATACGAAATAGAATAATAATAGAATTTATAACAAGTTTAAAATTCAAGTTTAACTTGAGTTTAAGGCTGAATCCATAAGCCTTCTTCTCTTTGTTTCCCTATGAAGTAATGTTATTCCTACCATTCCATTGCAATCCTCTACGTTGGAATTTAATTTCAGTTTCATAATTAGATTATACAATAATAAATCTTTGAGAGCTATTTGACCTTAATATTTAAACATTTTCTCCTAGCTATTTATATATGACAATAACTACGGTCATTTATTGTTTATATAATTTTAAGTGTTAATAGAATATATTTCCATATATAAGTGATGAAATTGATGACTACTCTTAAATCCTTCTGTAATAAGGCCTTTATATTTACAACTTTGATATTTAGTTATGACTCAATTCTATCCTTATAGTGGCTAGAAATCCATTTGAATGTGATGAGCTTGTTAATGTTAGTGGTTATATAATTATGCTTAGGTTCATATCTCTTAATGACAAAACTATTATCCTTTCTCTCAATAATTGCAAAAAATAACCAAAGGCATTGTAGTGGACATCTAACTCTTACCTGAGAATTCTATTTTTTTTATATCTCAGGCCTAAACTCTTTGCAATGGATTATTTAATAACTACATCCTTGAATTGCCTACTACTTTTGAACTTCAAACCTATAACCCAAGCTGAAATGTTACATGTTGGATCATAATAAAAGGTTTGTACTTACCTTTTGCTGCATTGTGAGTATCCTTATCTAAACTTATATAGCACTGACTCAAGTCATTACTCTTAACATATTCACTGTCTATTTTAGATTTAGAAACCTTATAGTCATCTTTAATTTCACTTTCATAGTTTCAATATCATCATTCACAACATCATCTTCAATTTTTCTCTTTGACTTCCTCTCTTTGTATTTTGATCTAATAGCTTGGAGCTAATCATCATCTCTTTCACTATCACATTCAAAATCACTCAACATATCACTATTATTTACTTCATTTTCAACGAAAGCATTTGGCTCCTTTCCATTATGCACAGCTTCAACTTTAGTATGCATATCTTTAAATTCAGTTTGCAAACCCATAACTTCAATATGATCATCTTTAACTTTAGTTTTCACACCCTCAACTATAGTATGCACATCCTTAACTTTAGTTTGCACACCCTTAACTTTAGTTTGCACACCTTCAAATTTAGTTTACACACCCTCAACTTTAATATGTAAACCTGCAAACCATTAATAACAGGTATACTAACATTATAATTCTTATTTAACACCATATTTTTTTTATTGAAGCCTCTATCATCCTTATTAATCACTCCCAAATTAAGTAATTCATCATCTGTGCAATTACTATCTTCTTCTTCACTATTTTTTGGAACCACGTTACCATTACCATCACCATCATCTATATTATCTGCTTTTAATGCTTTCTCTGCATTGTACTTACCCTCAAAATAAACCTTCACTCTTCCATAACTTAAAATAATATAGATTAAATCATTTATTTTTAATCATATTCAATTTTAACTAATTCATGTTCGTCATATTTTTGTGGGTGCATGTAGTATACTTTATCTAACCCATAATACCAATTATGCTTAATAGTTCCCACAATACTAAACCAACATAATTTATCTGGGTCAATGCCTTTAACTAAAAAATTGCTACCACCAATGTACTTTAATTAGTTTTGTCTATCAGTTACTTCTTATAATAGAAAATAATTCCTTTTTTATTGGGATTTCGTATCCTACTAAAATAAGGAATTTAATATCGATGAGATATTTAAGGTGTCACACTAAAAGACGTATCAATAATAATATCCTTTCAATACACTCCATTATTGAATAAAAAGGCTTATTAATATCATTTGAATACAATCTAATATTAAACATTAATCAAAATTAGAATTTGAAGTGCATTAAGTTCATAGAAATAAAATCTTGGTTCTTAATAATCAATAGTTATTACAAGATAAATGTTGCTTTCTCAAATTGGATTTCTTAAGTCAACATCTCACTAACAAAATATAAGATGCAGTGACATTTCCTCTGATAATTTAGATAATTAAAAAAATATCCATTTTGTTCATTTCAAAATTGAGACATTGAGTACTAGTTTTCTAACCTCCATAAATTTTTTACTCAATGTCCTATAATCAACAAACCCTTTCACATTGTTATTTTTATATAGTGATCCAATAATTGTTTATCTATGTTTGATTGAATGACATCCCTTCTTTCCAATTTTATTCTAGTAAGATTTATCAAGCCCCAAATAATATGGTCATCAAAGTTCACAGATAGCTCAACTACTATTTTTTTACAACGTACCCCAAATAATATATTGGTTAATAACTTGCCTCAAAGAACATCAAGTTCAGCTTCTGCTACTAAATATTATATTGCTTCATAACTTGCCCCAATCCTTAAAAGGTCAGATCGAAATACACACCCATTTTTATAGATCATTAATTTAGATTAATATATCACTACGAGTGTAGATCAAAATATACATAATTTTACAGATCATATATTCATATTAATTAGGAAAAGGACTTACCTCACTTTCATCCCATTACTCTGTCGCGAACCAACATGCAAACAAGATTCTCCCTCTAATTCTCTATTGTAAAATACTCCCTCTTAGCCCGCTGTCATGGGCAACCTCCACTCCTTTGTTACGATGCATTTGATTTCCCCTTCCCTTTTTGTTTACAAAACATAGAAGGTTTAGACTATTTCAAAATGCTTACGTTTCCCTTTTTTGTTTACAAAATGTAAAAGGGTATTGCTACAAAATGCTTGCATTTTGGCTGATGAAAACGTACAAAAACAATCAACTTTAAGCCAAAACACCCTCATTTATGATAATAGAATCCCTTTAGGTTTAGGGTCAAAAAAGTAATTACCCATTAAAAATTTGTTGTAATTTGACATGTGGTCATATAGGTGGAGCATGCATCACAAACTTTGTATGTTGATGAATTGAGGGTCTAATGAGAAACTTTAAACAAGTTTAAGGTTAACTCAACGAAAAACAAAAGTTTGAGGACTAATACAACCAAGCATCAAAATTTAAAGACCAACTTTATTTTAATATTAAAGTTTTCTCTTGGAATAAAATTCGAATACTTTTACTTTTGAAGTTAAAAGTAATTTACAGATACTAAATTATGTGTACTTTGGGACATATGCAAGCTCATTGCCTACTATATTGCATTATTCTTACAATGACATTAATTAGTTATAGGAGACCACTGGATACTTCTTTAATCCAAGACATGTATGTGTTATCGAATAACTAGAAAATTAGATTAAAGTATCAAATTAAGTAACAAAAAATTAAGATTTAATTGGTGAAATCCACTTTGTTCGAATTGAATCAAATTTAATACAATAGTCAAATATAAAATTAAAAAATTATAAAGTTTATGCATTATTAATTTATTAAATTTATAGTTTAAGTCTATAAATAAATGCTAACTCAAATTAAATATAATTTTGATAAATAAAAACAAATTAGTATTATGTTTTATTATTATTATGAACTATAGTTGAAATCAATGTTCTATGAACTAAACTGGACCATTTGAATTAACCATAATTATTAGGTGTTGGCTAACCTTTTGATTTGATTTGCTTTATGTTTATATAAAAGCTATTTGTTTCATTAATAAACTAGTTGATTTTATAAATCGTAAATAATGTTTCAAATTTACAAAGTTATTTCAAATTTTTTCTTCAATCATACTTCTTTTAGATCCCTTCTTCAATCATACTTCCTTTAACTCCCTTCTTCAATCATACTTCATTCTCTTTAAATTTGAAATCTTTACATCTCCTACTTTAATTAATTTTCTTTAATGTTTCAATTCTATTTCAATTGAATATCTTTTGGTGTTTGTGTTATATGTACTTTTGTTGAAGCAACATTGATCTTTAACCCATAAGCATACTTGGTGAGTCTAACTTTGTTAACACTCTTTTAGGTAAGATTTCATCTTATAAAGACTCATTTGACCGTTTGAAGTGGAGCAGACGAGGAAAACTAGGCTTTTGTTTTTTTAGGACAAAATTTATATTTGTTAATTAGTTTTTAGTAAAGACCTAGGAGAGTTTGATAAGTGAGTGCACTCAAGTTCTCTCCTTTCATTCACCATTGAATTACTTATAAGGGATAAATATATAGGTAGAGTTTCTTTCATCATATAAATCCCTTAAAACTCTCATATGATAGAGTGTTTTGTTGTGTGATCTTAAAGGTTGAATCTTTAGATAAGTTATGCATATATGACAAGGTTTTTATTGATTGAGTTATTTATGTAGGTTCTCATATTAGGTGGGCTTTGATGTTTGATCAAGTGTAACCATAAATAGATGGCGTTCGGAGTTTTATGCATTGAATTATATTAAGGTATTTGGCTTGCTGATGATGGAAAGAACTTTTTATTTTATCATGCAATTGTCTAACATCCTACCCAACAATTTACATTCCTCATAGTTGTGGCTACTTGTACTAAGATTTCATAGGTGAATCAAGAAAAGTGTGTTTATGGGTTATTCACAAAGTTTGGAGATTTTGTGAGAAATTTTATTGTTGGTTTTTATAATAATGAACTATGTCTAAATTAGTTTATAGAAAATTTTTAGAGTCAGTTAATATAAATAACAAATTTATCTTTCTTATAGATATTAATGTCGTAGTTATTTTTTATCGTACAAAGAGCAAAAAAACTTTTAATCTGTTTTTGACTATTTTGGTAAATATTGTAAACTTTTTTCTATATTTTTCATGTTGAAATTATAATGGAGAATATCGAATCATTAGAAAAAAATATATGGCAAACTTAACATCTTTTACTCATGGTAAGATTGATCTATCATAGAATTAATTTTCTTTTATTAAATATATGATTGAAATATTCAATATAACAATATGTTTTTGTGGTAGAATATTTAAAAAGGGAGGAATTTATTGTTGGCTCTGGGTCTCGGTCCTTATTTCGTGGCGACAAGACTCCAAAATTGTGGAACTTTTAAAATAAAATAAATAAAACTACAATAAAGATAAAAAGAACTCATGGAGGGAGTAAAAATAAATACACAAACAAAAAAATAAAATAGCATAAGATAAAATAGATATGAAAATAAATCAGATTGGGAGTTGAACAAATAAGCAAACCAATAATAAATAAAATAAAAAAAGAGAAGAAGTGAAAAATTCACGGGCATGAGAGGAGGGAGTCGCGGTCGTGCTTGTGTATGATTGCGATTTTTGATGAACAGTGGCAGAGCACGGTTGTGACGTTCATGAAAAATTGGGGTTGTCACAATCGTGCATGTGCATGATCGTGCAACCCCGACTGCACACTCTTCATTCAATTTATCATAATTTTCAATTTCGAAGTCTAAAAATTATAAACTTTATATTATTAGAAAGCTAAGAGAAAAATCTACAACTTTCATGAAGACAATTTTGTCAAATTCTGCCTAGGTCAATACAGTTTATTCGTTAAAATTCAGAACACATTTTCTATAACATCCCGTTCTTATATTAAGGGTTAGGACCTGAAATTTCAGTACATATGAGCTTAAAGAGAGATTAAGGAAATGCATTTTTCTTGCTCATGCATAATGTTAGCATATATGCACATGAATATTAAATCTTTG
>JANZXP010000001.1:20553426-20573317 GCA_027576715.1 Erythroxylum flavicans
TCATTTGCATCCTCAGTTTGCCTAAAAAGATCTTGACAATAAACCACCAGCTACAGTCACCAACGTATGCAGAAGGAGAAACTTTTAACCAAAGATGTAACTCCATGGAATGATAGAAATTCCCTCACTTATCATCGATAATTTTTCATTTTATTGAGAAGCAAAAATCTTTGACACTTCAGAAAAGTTCAATTGATTGGGTATCATCAAGTATATGCATAATTAGCAGAATCTCTAAGATATTCAAGAAAAAGTCTGAAAGTGCTCATACAGGGAGCATAACATTTTAGCCCATATGCAGAACTGAGATGGGAGCTACATTGCTGGAGTACAAAGAAAAGCAAAAATGGCAATTACCACTTAGGCTTGCCACTGGAACTACCAAATAGAAGATAGTATCGTTCCTTCTCTCAGAGATGATCAAATTATTTTTCTGTACTTGAACTTCATTCCTAGTTCTGAAATATATTTTATATATTCATTCATTATGAAATTTCAAATTTTGTTAATCAATTGCAATTTATAACTTCAATTAATTGAATTTCACACTTTATACATAATCTTTTTCATTTCATATAATTCTATCCTCCTTTATTAAATAATTTGGTTTTATCTTATTCATTTTATCAATATTTGTATATTTTGTATATTTATTCATTACAAAATCTCAATTTTTATTAATAAATTGAAATTTGTTACTTAGGTTAACTGAATTTCTCATATTATATTTTTAATTAAATAAATTTATATTAAAATTTTCAAAAAAAAGGCTTTGGGCTTGATCTTGACCCATAAGAGCCGTAAGACCCAATCAGGCTAGGCTTCGGGCTTATATCCTGAGGCTCAATCAATAGTAATACAATAACAACAACATCCTAGTAGAAATCTCGCTAAGACATAGGATCTGGGGAGATACAATAGTACACAATCTTATCCTTAACTAGTAAATAGGAAAATCATTGTCATTAATAAATTGAATAATGCTTTCTAACCTAATTTTATTCACAACTTCATCAAATATCTTAAACAGAGTATCAACATTTTTAAAAAGGCCATATACATCAATAAACTTAAAAAGCATTGTCCCTTAGCATAATAAACCAAAAAATTGATAATATGCCTTGTCTTTTATTGATCCAACGATCAAATATGATTGCATATCCATAAGTTGCCCAAGTCATTCTTGTTTTATCCAAAAAGCTATTTATTTCATAAATAGAGTTGCTTAGAAGTTTACTTCCACAGTTATTAATTGAAGGAGCTTTATATCCTAAACTATAAGGACATAACATAATAATAAGATTAATGATATTAAATGATATACCTAAATCATACCACCACTTAGCTATTATGATGTCCACATTATGAGTTGCTTCTTTAGATTGTAAAGCACTAAAAATTGAAGGCTGAGCTCCAAGAGTTAATCATGGTGAAAAAAAATTAGACACATGTCTTCTTCTTTTCTACGCATCAAGTGCAACATAGGAAAACCACCTACAACATCCCTGCTATCATCCTGACTAACAGAAAAAGAATTTCCACTAGTAATTCCACAATTCAGTCTTTGCCTTCTTCTATAATTTAGTCTTTGTCTTCTATCTTTCTCATGTTGATACTCTTAAAGCAAAGTTTTCATTTATCATTTCACGTGATGTCTCATTTTCTACCAAGGCTCAACATCACCATTGATCCTTGCTAAATTATTCTTTACTTTTATGATCCCCCATCTTTCAAATGCTTGTTACAATACAAAAAAATGATATGGTTGTTCATTCTAGGAACCAATCTAGTATGAGCCCAAGTTAGATTATACAATCAACCTAAAAGGACTAAATTATCAGAAGTACTTAAACTTTCCTCCATTTATTTGAAAAAAATGAAGATATATGTCAATTTACATATATCAAAAATAAAAATTCTTACATATGAAAGTAAATTTACTCAAGACATATCAACTATAACTAATAAATCTAAATTTTTTTATTGACATATTTATTAACTTGTAACGAGATAATTGCTCCCAATAGATGAACAAACATTATCAAAATTTGAAACCTTATGATATATGTTAATTGGACTGGAAACAAAATATAAGACATTGATCTAACTTACTTTTTCTTTTGTACATCCTTAACCTATTAATCATATTGTATATGAAAACTTAAAATCACTAAAATTATATACTTACCTATAATTATTTTCTAAGATTTGGATAATTAAATGTAGCAAGTGACATATTTTATTAATTGGTAAATATTGTATATATGAAACTACACAAAATCTTCCAAGTTTACTTTTTCAAATAAAATATAAGAGCATGAATAAACATAATTAATTAACACCTAATTAGTATCTATTCAATTATTCAAAATTTGTCCAATCTAATTATGTAATAAGATTAGAATATTAAATGCAAATCAGGATTCAATCATGTAACTGAATGTTATAATAAAATTATGTGTAATATTAGAAATTCATGTAAATTATAGTCAATCGATCAATTGAACGCGATAATAAAATTAAATGTTATATTAAAAATTCATATAAACCAGATTCAATCGTTTTGAATGCTATAATAAAATTAGGTGTAATATACTAATATTAGAAATTATACAAACTACAACAACCAAAGGAAAAACTCAGTCCATAGTTTAACTTATATGCTATGATAAACTTATATGCTATGATAGAGTAACTTATGATAAACCTATATGCCTCGTCTGGTAAGCAAGATGGAAGGTAGAGTTTCTTAGGGGTAACCCTTTGAAGATAAAGTTGGCCGTTGAGTTTGGTGTTTCCATCTAACATATTTTATCCATGCAATGCAGCAACCTCCGTGCTTAATTGACATGCCCATTCCCATCAACGGAAACGATCCATTCCTTTCATTGGTTGAAAGAATGTTTCATAACATATGAATGGCTACAGCAATTTTACTTCTTTACAGCAACTTGAAGTTTATTTAGGAAAGAACCTCAAGGTTCAAGTCTTGCGTCATTACACCCACGAGAAGACAAAAACAAATTAAAAAAGAGAAACTAAAAGCATAAAATGAAACAAAAGAAAAGACAAAAAAACGAAAACGCAGATGTGGTTAAACTATTTTGGATACTTTTAAGTAGTTTGAGGGCATCAGACTCGGTGGGGAGAGCAGGGATTGCACCTTTCTTGGTGGTAGTAATGGCTCCACAAGCATTTGCAAACCTAAGTACATCTCTCAACCTTGCCTCATCCTGAAATTACATATCATAACATACTGTCACAATGTCTTGGGAAACAATTGTATAATATTTCTAATTTATACAATAGATGTATTCTTGTATATTCTTGAAGTTATTTACCTCGAGAACAGATTGATCATCGACCATCTTGCACAGTAAAGCTCCCACAAATGAATCTCCGGCACCTGTTGTATCCACCGTTTGAACATGGAAAGCTTCCACAGATCCATGGAAAGTCTATTAAAAAAAGAAAGGGCAGGAAGAGTGAATATTAGGCATATCAAGCAAGGGAATCATCCTTCAGCAACTTCTTCACAATATGCGGAAAATGACTTCCGTCACAAACTCCAAGAAGAACCCAACTTTAGGCTCAGAAAGGGAATGGGAACAGCTTAAATTGCATATCCACACTGAATGTCGACTTTTCAATACTAAAGCATTTAAGCACATAAAGACTAGCAAAGTTCCCAATCATTTCCATAGATAAGGGAATCGAAGATAAGGGTCAATCAATAAAAGATAGGTGAAATAATACCCTAAGCGTCCTTTTTTTTTAGTAGAAGTTAATCTTGTATATCCACGCTTAGGAATGTAATGAAGGCATACCACCCTTTTTTGGTAATAGAGATAAAGACCTATGCAACAGCATATAAAAGATTAGACAAGGTGGTAGTTGGAACTTTTGAATCATATAATAAATAAGAGAACATGTAAGGGCAGTCTGAGAAATACTTCAAGTAACATGTTGATGAAAGTATAGGGAAAGGCGACTATATAATCACCCTAAATAAGTACGAATTCTTCAGATTACCATAATGTGGAACTAGACTCCTGGTGTAAATGAAGGGTCTGTTTGTATATTTCCTTCACTTAAATTTCTAGCTGGCTTTTAAGAAAATGGTATCTACGGGCACTATGAGTCTATCACACTGCACAAAAATACTCTGATGAGGCGAAACTGCTAATATATGGGGTCCCATATCTAAAAAAGGATGCCGTTAAGTTAATGTAGCATAAGCAACCAAAAACTCCACCTACCCATCACAGCGAAAAGTCAAATTGTTAAAGAGAGACCAACATGACGCTAGACTGAAACGCTCAATAAAATTTTAGATCCGAATATCAAGAATGAATTAGTGTACCTTAGTGTAGTATCTACAACCCTTTTCTCCAAGGGTGACCAAGAGCAGCTTCAGTTTAGGGTGCCAAAGTGACAAGGCATCCGCATCATCAATTTTATCGCTTCCAGTGAGGAACTCAAGCTCAACATCACTGATTTTAATAACGTCCGCTTTGTTCCAAATGCTCAGTATCTGCTCACGAGCCTCCTCCGGAGATGGCCACAATGGCAACCTCAAATTTGGGTCATAGGAAAGCAGAGCTCCTGCTTCCTTTGCCACCTCTATTGCCTTAAGATGTGCTGATCTGCATGGCTCCACTATTAGGCTGATCGATCCAAAGTGGAAAACTTTGGCCTGCACCCAAAAGAGAGTCAGCTAGTTCATCAACTAAAACGATAAATTCTTTTATTAATTCCTTCCCAATTGCTTCATAAACGATCAATCACGGACACCACAGCCATAGGACGGCTCCACCAAAGATACCCGTTTCAATATAGCCAGATTTACTTTCAGAAAGCTATTTCTCTTCCTACAAATAAAGAACGATATTTCATTGGTCTCGTGGCATTACTCACCTACAAATTCAAACAATAAGTGGACAAAAGAAAGAGAATTCTTGGCATGAATGTAGGAAAAGGGCAATCCGCTTTCAACAAACTAGTAGGCCCGAGGGGCAGTGGAACATGGTATCTATCTAGTGGAAGCTGCCGCTATATTTGGAAAATCTCTACCACAATTCTTCAATTACCCCTCGTATACGCAAAAATTCACATGCTGCCATATCACCAACCAAAATTGACCGGACCCGCACTAATACAAGTCGTATTCCAGCGTGTACCAAGGAAAAAGACCACATATCGTCAGTGTTTGGATAAAATAAGAAACCATAGCACTTGGTGACAATTTTTTCAGCTGTAAAGTTCAAGGCGGCATTGCAATTATCTCTAACCAAAAGGGCAGGTTGAATTTGAACATACAAAACACTAGAAAAGGACAAAAGGGTCTACAATAATGCCTGGGGACGTCAATTCCAAGGTGATCAGCGATAGTGTGCGCCCGCATAATCGAGCAAAACAAATAAAAAGCACACGAGTTCTCAAGTTGAAAGAATGTCACCCGCGTGTAACCTTAGCATGATCACTTCTCTCTTCTAAAAACTATCGCTTAGAAATTGGCACTTAGCAGAGCTCTCTACAGGATCACACGAAAGCGAAGGATTCGGTGTTGGAATCATCTCCCACTACAAAGATCCAGTTGCTGACTTGGCAACCACGTACACGTATTTAATATGCATTTATTTACACCAAACTAACACCCAAACGACGACGAACAAAAAACCGATCATTTTGGTTACGAGTTAGTTGTTGTTAGTATTACTCACGGATCTAATAAGTTCGAGATTGAGCTCTTCTGGTTGCAAGAGCATGTCGGCGCTGGGATTCCGGTAGAACATGAACTCCCGCTCGCCGTCGGCACGCAGGGTCACGAAGGCTAGAGCGGTTCTGGCTCCTCTATCGAAATTGATTCCGTCGCCGATCACGCCGTTCTCCTTCAAGATCCCTGCCAGCATATGGCCGAACTCGTCGTCTCCGAGCTTTCCAACGAAGGCGGCACGGCCGCCGAGGCGCGACACGGCGATGGCGACGTTGGCGGGAGCTCCGCCGGGGGCCTTGAGGAAGCCAGGGGCTTCCGCGAGGGAGACGCCGGAGACGGTGGGGACGAAGTCGATCAGCATCTCACCAAAGCTGACGATAAGAGAGGAGGACTGGGCTCCGCCATTGGACACGGATGTTGCTGCCATTGGGTTGGCTTTGGCGGTGGGAGAGAGAGAGAGGAAATAATGGAGAAATTGGAGAGAGGGAAACGAAGGAAGAGGGTGGACTTTTTATAGAAATGAAAAGTGAAGTTGAGATGAAGAAAACAGACTTGAATACGATATTTTCTCATGGATTATCAACAGCTGCTTTTCATTTCACATTTTGTCTTGTAGTCCACAACCAACACATTTAAAATATCCGTGGCAAATTGTAATAACTAATAATATTAACGTCTAATTCTCTTGAAATTGTATATTCGAACATATAATATTTATATAATTCATTATAAAATTTAGATGAAACTGTAATTATACATATTCACCATAATTTAATTACAAGTAATAAGATAAAAATATAAATCCAAAGAGTACAAGTTATCTATCCTACTCATATTAATCGTGAATACTTTCCAAATTTCAATCACTTTTCGCGCACGATTCGTTGTTAATTGAGATATTGTTACCAAATTAAAAATGAACAAGACGTTTTACACGAAGGTTTCAGTCAATGATATGGGTATAAGTATTGAATTTAGTTTTATTACGCTGCGTTTAGTTACTGTCTTTCATATGTATAGACAGAACGAGATAAAAATTTAAAGATAAAACAGAACAAAAATTAGAGACAATGAGGTATTTGGTTGTGATGGAATAATAGATAAAACAGTCTCCGCCTTGAGGACAGAAATGTGTTTGATTGCAATTAACAGAACATAAAAATAATGTCAATGACTAAAATACCCCTACAGTATAATATGATTGGAAATATATAATTCATTAATTATTTTAAAATGAATGATTTGTATTAGTAAAAAAGCTAACAAATAATAATAATAATAAGATAATTAATAATAATAAGGAATTTAATAATCACAATAATAATAAGAAAATTAATGTTGTATAATAATAATAATAACAATAATAATAATAATAAAATTTATAATAATAATTAATAATAACAGCAATAGCAATAATTAATAATAATAATAATAATAATAATTTTATAATACTAATTAATAATAATAATAACAATAATTAATAATAATAATAATAAGATAATTAATTTCGTATAATAAAATTAATAATAAAAATAATAAATAATAATAGGTACAAAATTTATAATAATAATAATAATAATAATAAGATAATTAATTTCGTATAATAAAATTAATAAAAATAATAATATTAATAATAAAAAGAATAATAATAAGTAGAAAATTTATAACAATAATTAATAATAATAATAACAATAATTAATACTAATTAATGATGATGATGATGATGATGAGTTCTAAATTTTGTATAATAAAATTAATATTAATAAGTTCAAAATTTATAATAATAATAATAAAGAATAAAAAATTGCTTATGTGGGGTGGGGGGGAAGGGGGAATTTTTTGGAAGTTGTTTATGTATTTTGTTTTAGAGACGAGGACAAGAAATTTTGTACCACAGTCTTGAAAGAAATAAAATTTTTTTGTCTCTATGCTCTGGAGTCAGGATAAAAATATATAGGGACAGCAAGCAAACACTACAGAACACAAGACTTTTGTGTCCCTGTCATCTGTCTCTACCTATGAAGACATGAATCAAATGCTACGTTACGGTCAACATCAGGTATCGATTTAAATAATTTCTTAAATTATAAAATAATCTTTAAATTTTTTTAATTGCAAAATAATCTCTTAATATATTATAATGTATAATTTATTCTTTAAATTTTATAATAATAACAACCTATTAATTTATATTAATATTACCTTTTATATATTTGATATATATATATATATGATAACCACAATTAATATAAAAAATATCACATGAATATAAAATAAAGAATAATATAAAGTAACTAAAATATTACAATTTTACCATATAATAAATAATATTATATCAAAATATCAAATAATAAATAATAAATATCTAGAACTCTATAGGTACTGTAATTTACAATAAGAGTTCGTATCGAAGATATAACCAACTAGAAGCAAAACATGAAATAAAAACATTGGAGTAAAATTAAAAGAAGAGGAAAAATAAAAACTTGAAACTTCATTCTAATTCTTAAGAGAATATCATTCTATTATTAAAACTCATTAATTTTTATAAAATTAACAATTATAATTTTAAAGCTTTAAGAAGTTATACGTAACACCTAGAGATTTAAATTATTATTAGTAATTATTATCTAAAATTTTATTATTTGATGTTGACTAGAGAACAAATGAAATTAAATTAAGCTAGGACTTTGCATGCATATTATTAAATATTATTAAATCCGGAAATAGATCACCTATTTATATCACCCAATTCTTTTCCTATTTTATGAGCATTTATTTATTTTTTTAATAAATTGGACTCACAAAAAATAGATGGATAAATGCTCATAAAATATGATAGGAACAGAGTAATAGAAACAGGTGATTTAAACTCTATGAAATCATATCCAATAAGGTAAGCTAAGCACCAAAGTTACAAATATCGTACTAATCCTGGTATTGAATTGAGTTTTGATACGATATTATACAGGTACCAGTTAATACCGGGTACCATTTTGAATAATTTTTTAAATTTATGAAATAATCTCTAAAATTTTTTAAAATTTGCAAAATAGTTTATTATCATATTGTATAGTTGTACTGTATACTTTATAGGTTTATATCAACCATGTCTCTAAAAATTATAATGATAAATAATAATCACAATTAATATGAAATAAGAATAATTTTCAGATAGTTCACATATAAATAATAATTATAATTAATATAAAAAAGATAATCATCATCATACGAATATAAAATTAAGAACAATACAAAGTATTAAAAATATTGTAATTTCATCATATAATAAACAGTAATTACATAAAAACATCCAATAAAAAGAACAATAAATATCTTTAACTCTCAAATTATTACAATTTAAGACAAAAGTTCGTGACGAAGAAACAACTAAGTAGAAGTAAAACTTGAAACAAAAACATTTACAATTACATTACATATATATAATTTAACATATACATCAAATATAAGTAAAATTAAAAGAAGAGAAAAAATAAAAACCTGGAATTTCTTTCAATTGTCTACGGGAGGATACCCATTATAACTGCACTAACCTCAGTTATCATTTGGTACAAAATCCTCATTATTGAGAGGAGTCTCATCATCATCATCATTCAAATTCAATGCACCAAATGACATGTCAATGCTTTCTCATCCAAGATTATCTTTCAAGTCATTCACATCTACCAAACTTGGTTCCTTAGAAACTCAATTTGCCAAAAGATTGATATTATCAATGCAAATTGGACCTACTGAACTACTTGTTATGTTCAAAGTCCTAGTAAATAATAAAATTTAATTATTAAAAAATTATAAGAAATTATATTGAAATTAATAATGATAATAACATTCCTTTTCCAAAACTTTAGATTGTAACGAACGAATACTAAGTCATTCAATCTCTTGTACTCCAATCTATTCCTTTTTTTGGAATGGATGAATTCAAATATGTTTCAATTCCATTCAAAGCCTGTTGCACTCATACATTGACTTAAAATTTGAATTACAAACTTTTGTAATTTTGGAACACCACTTCTGAATTGATCGCATCAAGAAACTATAAGTCATAAGACAATAAAGTAGCGTTATAAACAAAATAAAATGATAATTAATTTTCAATAAATAAGAAAAGGGGAGCAGCTAATACTTGGAGAAAGTTTTGCTCTTTGTCGAATAGCAATTGGCAATTCAAAATCTCCAGAAAAAACTTATAAACCTCTATTTGTGAGCTCATAATATCTTGCATCATCTCATGGGCAATAACTATTGTAATAGTGAATAACATTTCTCTACTAACTTCAATTTCTTTGTAAAATTCAGTCTGAAATAGACACTAAAATTCAAAAGCGCCCCAACTGTAAATAACGGAAAATAAAGTTGCCTTTCCCATCTCTCATTGATGATTGTAAGATACGGTGTATACAAAGAAGGCCTATTCTTTATATTGGCTTTGATTACGTCCTTCGCCCTCTCCATGATATCATAAAAATAACTCATTGTTGTCTTTTCTTTACTATTGGCCAAACGAAGCTCCCTCACCAAATAATGACAAACTCGGATAACATTGGCATTAGGACCAAAATTCACTATCTTTCAGTATAATTCTGGAAACCTCCAATCCAGCATTAGACCTAGTATGATGAGAAGTAACCCACTTATCACTTGTAAACATCTATCTTAACTCTTTCTTCATCATGACAAAAAAATGAAGTGATCAGAAAATCGTTACAAATCTTGTCACAGTAGGACGACACAAATTCCTACCATTGATACATTTCTTTCTCATTAAACTCAACACCCACGCACGATTATAGATGAACTTGGTTATTTTTTTAGCTTTCTACATAGTCTCATCAATAATAAGAAAATACCTAAAATCTCCTATATTCTCCAGCATTATGTCAATGCAATGTGCAGCACAAGGAGTCCGAAAAAAAGAATTATACTTATTTTACAACCTTCTTCTTATCGCTTTATAAGTAGAATCATTGTCAGTAATGAATTGAATAATATTTTCTAGGCCTACTTCATTCACAACTTCATCAAATATCTCAAATAAAGTATCAGTATTCCTAATAAGGTCATATACATCAATAGACTTCAAAAACATTGAGTCATTTGCAGAATAAACTAAAAAAATTAATAATAGGCTTATGTCTCCTATTTGTCCAACCATTATACATGATTGAACACCCATAAGTAACCTAATTCACTCTTCCAAATAGCTTTTAATTTTAGAAATTGAGCAACTCAAAAGCTTACCTCTTAAGTCATTAATCGAAGGAGCTTTGTATCCCTGACCGTAAGCGACTATAGCATCTACCATAGGTTGATAATAGTAAGATTGGGAAGCAGTGATGCACTTGTATCATATCATTATCTAACTACTACCATATCTACATTGTGGTTCGCATCTTTTGATTGCATGGCACTACAAATTGAAGGTTGGGTTCTAAGAGTTGTTTGTGGTGTAATTCGTCGTCTTCCTTGTTCTTTTCCTAACATCAGGTCCAGATGTAACATTCACTTCTTACTGGGCCTGGGATGGAACACTACAATAACCATAACCACTACTACAACCACAACCACATTCAACATTTTCACAATCATCACGAAAAGCAACAAACGAACATCTATTACCAATTTGATAATTCAGTCTCTCCCTTCTATCTTTCTCGTGTTGATATTCTTCTAGCAAAGTTTTCATTTGCTACTTCACATCATATCTTACTTTTTTACAGGGTTCCACATCTCCTTTAACCTCAACTAAATGCTTCTTTAATCGGGAGATTCCTCTACCTTTTAAATGCTTGTTATAAAACAAGCAAATTGTATGGTTTTTCATACCTGGGACCAATGCAACATGAGCCTAAGCTGGATCATTGTATCTTCTTGAAGCGGTTTGATCAGGAGTACCTAAACTTCCTTCCATTTATCTGTAACAATAAATGAAAACATATATCAAAATCATACACAATTTAATTTCATCCAACACATTCCAATTTTATTCGACACAATTCATCAGTAAGTCAGAAACCAATAATTCAAGTTTTCAACATACACAATTACACAATACGTAGGTCCATCATATGTAATATAAATCATTTTGTATGATTACATCATACACAATTCAATTTCATCCAACACAATCTAATTTTATTCAATATAATTCAAAATACACTTATTTTTCCTTCTATATATTGCTATTCCTTCATCATCTTTTCATGTCTCTTTAAAAAGGAAAGAAAAGAAAAACCAAAGTCTTCTTTTCTTATGATAAAATTGACCCATGGTTTGACAAATTTAGGTGGAATCTGAAAGTAAATCTGCCAGCTTTCTTAGTTTATTCTATGATATACATAACAATTTAATTGTTGTTACCAATCAATCTACTAATCAACTTGACAACTTAATTGAAAGAGATTGCTAATGGATAATTGAAAGAATCAATAGATCCATGCTTTTTATCAAATGAAGAAAATAGAGATGCAATTATACAAATCAACTATACAACTAGAAAATGTTAACTATTTAGAAATACAATTGATTAGATTTTAGTTTTATTACTAATTTACTATACAATTACATAGACCTCCTTGGCTCTTCCTCTAAAACCGTATTATTATTAATTGGCAATGCCATAATTTTATACTTAATAGTCAATACTATTACACTAATTTTAAGAATACATAACAAAATATTATTTCAATTAATAATTTACCAATACTATTATGCTAATTTTAAAACATATAACAAAATATTATATCAATTAATTATTTACTTTAAAGTTTAAATACTAACATGAATACAAGATTATTTTACATTCCCTTTCTTAGTTTTAACTTTTAAGTTGAAACTTTTAAATTTTAACTCTCAAATCTCAATTCATGCATACTCATAAATGAACCAAACCAAGATAAAAAAAATTATGCATCATTTCATTCAACTCCAATCCAAATATTCAATTCCAAATTTCCATCCCAATATAAATCACAAATCCAATTCACAATTTAGTTCCAACAATCCAACCCATTCACTGTCACAATTCACAAATGCAATTAAGCTTTAAAAACATTTAAAAGACACCCAAAAAAAATTCTCAATGTATTTGGTTTAGGTTTTTAGATCAGGTTAGGATTGGATCTAGATCTTTTCCAAATCTGGTAAGTGGCGACTCCAGAAGCAATGGTGGCAAGCAGCAATGGACGGTGGTGGCAGGAGGAGAGTGGAGTGGCGTAGAGGAGGGGCTGGCTAAAGCCTCAAAATGATTCGATGGTGGCGACGTGTGGAGGTGACGAGGAGGGTTGATAGTGCGGTGGTGGCATAGAGGAACTCGTGCGATGTTGTCGCTGGCTGGAGAGAGAGAAGCAGCCATCGAAGAGGAGAACGAGAGAGAGAGTATGGAGAAAGGGAGAGAGGCGAGTGTCTGAAAGAGAAATGAAAATTAAAATTGAGAGAGAGGAAGAACTGAAGAAGCAGATGGGTCAAGGGGTTGGGTTAGGTAATTTTTTTATTTTGCTAATTAGTCCCTAGAGTTTTCAAAACTCACGATATCGCCCTATACTAGACGAAAACGTCAGTATCGTCCGATACCCACTGCCAGTACCATAATCACCATTATCGTTCTATTTTTTAGAAGGTCGGTAAGCCAGTATCGGTCGATACATAACGATATTCAAAAGCTTGCTAGGGACAACCATTGTTTGCATTAAAAAAAAAAGCAAATCAAATAATCATTATGTAATAAGCCAAAATACTTATTTAACATGGGTATCTTGCTTCGACCTTTCCCATCTTTTGACAATGTGCAAAATGGCCATATAAGCACAATGACATCAATTAGATGGTATATGTAATCTTTGATTCGTGTAACGAAAACTCACTCTAATCCATATTGCAACTTACCATCAATTAAATGATTAATGGTTCATCCTTTAAAACATCATCTAGATCTCAGATAATAACATTTGGTTCACATTTTCTGACTTCCCTACAAAACAAATATTGTTTTGACATGCAAATGATTTTCTAGGTTTATTAATCTTATAGCTTATTGGTAGTCAAAATCCTCAAGATGAACAAAACAGTTGGAGTTGCCAATAGAAAAGGTGGGATCAATCACGTAGAAAATGCTGAAGAAACATGTTAAGTTGGTCTTAATATGGAATTCAGGCCTATGTGAAACAAAATTTCCAAAATTTGTATCTAACTTCTTATCAAAGATATAATTGAGTTTTGAAAAACTAAAAATAGAATTCTCAGCTATCAAAATACTATAATGTGCGGGAAAAAGAAATGATTTGATTTAAGCAAATAAGAAAATTGCAAATTACAAAGAGAATTAGGAGGAAGGTCTAGTGACATCATTGTGAGGATCTTCTCAAATCATAAACAATCTTTTACAGATAACAAAAGTCCAGCCTATAGATTATATCAAGCTCTTTCACATTTGAAATCCTTTCCTCCCTGTCTATTACAGAAGATGAAAAACCTTCTTTGTTTAAGTTTCAATTTTTTGTTATTTCCTTAAGTTTCGACCGTTTTCATTATAAATTCTTCTCATTGATACTTCATTCTCCATCTCAAACTTTAAATAGTCTCTATTTCTATTTTGATTTTAGTGATCAAGTTTTTGAAGCTTTTAAAATTAACTATAATTTATTAAACTCTTGTAGTAGTCGTAGAACCAGGTCAAATCTTAAAAGAACTATAAACTAGTTTCTTAATTTCAATTGATAAAACAAAACTTGGGGGGTTATGATTAATTAACTAATAAAATAAATTTAACAAGGAATTAAAATAAATCAATTAAGTATTATTAATTAACTAATAAAACAAATTTGACAAGGAAACAAAATAAATCAACTAATTATTAAAGTGAAAAATTCAATGGTACTTAACTTCGATTCAAGGGAAATATCTTATCAAATTGTAAAGTTGATCGTTAGTCTAAAAAGAATAATTTTCATAATTCAAGCAGTTAAGCTGAAACCTATTAGGATAGCCACAATAATTGTCAAAAATTTCTAAATTAATTAGTTCAAACCTAGTATTCAAACCAAAACTTACTATAAATTAATTGGGTATGATAGGATTCTATATTAATTAAATGATAGCAATAAACTTAGTAAAAAATATTGAACCCTAAGTTAAATAGTTGAGATAGTTACAATATTCAATTTAGTTTTCTTGTTTCTCATAAGTCAAGTATGTAACTTCATAAATAACCTATTTGCTTCTTATACCAATTGTTTATGACAATTATAGATCACTAGATTTATTGATAGTTATAGAATAATTAACATTAAATTAACTTACCAGACCAATTGGTATTAATTATTCATGAAATATAAAAACACAAAACAAGAAATACTTAAATTAAAACAAGAATTTAAGTTTAGAACAAAACCTCACAAGGTTACAGCTAGAGTTTTGAATCTCCTTGAATCATAATATTTGGAATTAATGACATATAGTTTTAATTCCCACACCAAAAATATAAGAAATGATGAAGAGAAAACACAAAGAAAATGAAAGAGAATGATAGATGAGGTATATGTGACGTTTTCCTCCCCTTTTCCTACTCAAAACCTAGTTTCCTTATATCTTGCAGAGATTATCTTCTAAATAAATCCAAATCCCTACATAAAATGGATAGGAATGAGTTTCCTAATTAAATTGAAACTATTGAGGTGAATCTGACATTAAGCATGATCTTGCCTTATCCATTACAACAATCTATCAACTTTTTCGTAAATTTGTGATTTTGACAAATAATGATCCAATTTAATGAAATCTTCATTTTTCACCTCCTAAAATAAAAAAATATCAAATTTACCAATTAAGCACCAAAATCAATCTAAAACAAAAGAGATAAGTCTAATTAACATATCCAAATCATATCTTATCAAATTCTCCCACACAGGACTCATGCTTGTCCTTAAGCATACATCAATTGCATACATCAGTCATCCTTATAATAATATCTAATCTTCTTTCATGTTGTCCAAAAATATCTTAAAAGCAAATACACATTGAAGGCTTAAAATAAAGTAGCAATTAAGAGAACAAGTACTCATAGGACAAATTTTTAGAATGAAAGCATATCATCTCATCAATTTGATCAAAATCAAATGAAACAAGATTTGACACTCTCTCATAGATTTTACTCTATACATTCGAAGTGTTTAAGGTATATTAAGCTCTCAAATCAAAGTATAGCAAGTTATTTCCATAATCTTGCTTATGAATCATTTCTCCATCACTAAAAAAAATGATCTTAATGTATAAATCAAAGGGACTTAATAAGGGTTATAACGTGACGTAGGAAAAGGTATGACAAAAAGAAGTTTTCAGGTTAAACAAATTGAAGGAAATCATGCAAACTTACCCACACAATTTTCAAATTAAATCAATTTAAAACTCACTTGATGCAAATAACATCCTTTCAATCATCTTATCTTTTTTTTTATAATAAGAAACATCAAAATGGAGATTTCTTTTTTTTTCTTTTTTATATAAGTATCCTCTATTCTATAGAAACTTAAAAAATCAAAATAATGCAACTTAAATCAACAGATTTATTTTTCATGAAAAAGTCAAAATCTTATGCAAATAAACTTTATACAATTCCTTCAATTTAGGGGCTCATAGTTATTAAAGACATCAACAAAAAGAAAGGTAAAAGTGGCTTGTAACAAGGTTAGTATTTAAGAAAAGAAAGGTTAAATTGGTTCCTTAGGGATAAAAATTAAGGTAGGCTTATCTAGGTCAAAAAGGGTTATACCTAAGTGCCCCTATCATCTCCATGCATAAGTTAACCAATAATATGGTCTCAAAATGTATTCAAAAGCAACTTGTAATATAAATAAGCCTTGCTTTATAACACAACATAAAGAAAAGTATATGAGAATAATTATGATGAATTGCTCTTAGGCTCAAAAGCTCACATAGGTGTCAAAATGCATCAAGGCTTACATAATTTCATTTAACAAAATCAATGAGATACTTTACTTATTGAATGAAAAACACTGATCATGCTCGTCTCTCTTATGAATTATAACTTAAACTAAAAATATATCCTATCCTAGGAATTATTTCTAAACAATAGTTAAAAAATTTTGAGGCTACAATGAGGAATAGTATATACTCTCACTACCCCACACCTAAGTCATACATTGTCCTCAATTTATGCACAAGATGCTCACATGTCATAAAAATAATCAACATAAAATAAAACACAAAGTAGAAGACTTATATGAGTTGTGAGCATCTGAAACGAGATGTACTATAGTGTCGGGGCACATGGAGGTATCAACCCTATTAAATGGAGCAGAGCATCCAAATTCCTTTCCAATTTAGAAATTTTTACATTCTAACATCTCTAGTTGAAAATGATGCTCATGTCAGATTGGTGGAGTCAAAATATATAGAAGTTGTGAAACATCATAATCATCTCATTGATTTGATGATGAACCTCATCTTGTGGGATCATGTGGTATAAAGCAAAATGTTATCTTTTATTTCTCGAGCAAACTCACCCTACTCAAACAAACCTTATCTAATAGTTCCATCTCATAGGCTATATGCATATCAATGTCAGTCATATCAAACAAGTTGAGATTAAAAGCGAGGGGAGTAGTAAGGAAACGAAGACATAAGTTCTTGTTACAAGAGATAACAGTGTTAAAGTGCATAGCCAACCATGAACCCAAATTGATGTCTACTTTTTGTATCATACACAAAATAAAGAAAAACTCAAATTTAGTGCAAGTACGAGTTATGGCCATCCTTCCTACATAATTAAAAGCCAAGAAATGTTGCATATAAATCTATTCAAGCTCATTAAGATCATTGCCCCAAGATTTACTTGGATGATAGACCAACAGGTTAGAAGATTTTCACACTCTAAAAGAATTAAAATCAGCACAGTCTACAACATATTCATTGTAATAGGTTGAATTAGCATATTCCTCATTTATCAACCCTAGGACCAAATTAAATTTAGTGATTTTTTGTTCAAATTCGACACCTATTAATCTGTATTGTACCACATTTGGACTATATAAAGTGAAATTATCTGGTTTATCAAATTTGAAGGTAGTATAAAACTCCTTAGTTAATTTAACAAACATTGGACAATGAATTAGCACATCTCATAGCAGTAATAAAGTCATCAAATTTGTCTTTAATGTGCAATTAAGAAGGATAATGCACATACTTACCCAGCATTGACATGTCAATTTTTGAGAGCGACATAACTTTGTTTTATTTCTTTAGAACTGAATGTGAGATGTATGAAAAGCTCCGACTTAACTGGTGGCCAGATAGATGTATTTTTATCTATCCGAGCATGCTTCCCATAAGTACTTGTGGTAATTACAATCTCAGGTTGATTATGTTCAATTGGATTCACCTTATACTCGGATTTTGTTGCTGTCCTATTGGTATCTTTTATATGTCCTATAATTATGACAATTATAAACAAGAAAAAACTAATCTTAAAGATAACTAAAACAACCTATTAATACCTAAAATTAAAATTAAAATTAAAGCAATTAAAATTATTTAATAAGAATAAATAATAAAAACTGAAAAATAAATGGGACAATACTATAATACTAGTGGAGAGCTTTTTGGTGTTGATATGCTTAGTGCTCTACCTATTTTGTATGGTTTTGTGTTAAGAATGTTGTGGTCTAGTGTGGGCTGGAGCTGGTGCTTAATGCAAGGGCTGGTGATGTACGTTTAGTGCGGGACGATGGGATGCAAGGATTTGGGAGGCCAGTACTCTAGAAGTTCGGATCCTCTGTCCAAGATTACTCTGTCATATTCTGTCTAATGTTAAAACGGCGTCGTTTTTATTAAAAATTTAAACACACTTCTTTTCTCATTGCGCATTCCTCTGTCAAAGCCGAGTTGTTTTTTAATCAGCAAAGTCGCTACTGTTCTTTCTTCTTCTTCCTCCGATTTGCAGTTTTTCTCTTCTTCCTCATTCAATAAAACTAACCTCTCAAACTTATAACATCCTCATTTTTGACTTCCTTAAAGCTCAGCAACTCAAAAACAAATCAAAACTTAAGATTAAAACTCAAACATCAAAAACCAAAAATTCATGCACGTACTCTGCATGCCTTCTTTTTCTGAATTTTCGACATTTATAAACTAGCATTCTTTTCACTGATTTATTTTTTTCTCACATCCCGAAGTCACCCTAAACCTGTTCTTGAACTCAAAAACTCATTTCATTGACCACACGAATTTAAAACTGCAATGGTCCTGGTGAAAGTTTCTCACGAGCGTGAGAGGCAAATTTTATTTTATTAAAATTTTCCCAACTTTATTTAATTAAAAATAACAAGGAATTTAAGAATAATAAATAATAATAATAATAATAATAATAATAATAATAATAAGTATATATACTCAAGTAGAAAATTAATAATAATAATAATAAATAATAAGAATAATAATAAAATATGATAAAAATATTTAATGTAAGTTTTTTATAAATTTGATAATACCATTATTATAATTTATTTTTAAAAAAATATAAATTAAATTTATATTTTAACAAAATTTTTATTTATTTTTATTAAAATTAATAACAATTTCCCACATAATGAATTATATTGCAGTAACATTATGCAGAAGAAGAAGAGAGGTTAATTATTTATGAAGATACGAAGAAGAGAGGTTAATGTTACTGCAATATAATTTATTATGTGGGAAATTGTTAAGTATATATGAGTAATGAATCATGGAGTTTTGGATTTTGAAGGCTTTGAATTTATGGGAAATGTCTTAACAGCATCTATCACACGCTGTGACTTTTGGTGTTTTAATTTAATTGCTAATTCCTCTTTTAACGCCTAGTTCAATTTATTTTCATGTCTATTTTTTTCTATGTTATATTAAATTTAAATTGTTGGGTAATTGTTTTTACTCCTTCTATGAATTTTATTTATTTATATAATTATTTAGTAAATTATTTATTCATTTATGTATTTAATTATTTATTTATCTTTATTATAAAACTCCCTTAATTTTTATTTGTTTGTTTAATTCTTTTTATCTTGATGATGAGTATAAATATATATTTTTCCTTATTATTATTAAGAACAAAATTAATAATAATAAGGAATTTAATAATAATATTAAATATAATGAATAAAT
>JANZXP010000001.1:20581476-20629004 GCA_027576715.1 Erythroxylum flavicans
CACACTTCAAATTAAGCATTTTATCGAAATTAAGCATTCAAATTCTTAAATTCACACAACAATTACAAAGAAACATTCCAAACATCATAAAGGGCATTTTATCAAAGACCTTATAGGCAATATATATAATCTCAATCTAATTACAAATCAATTGTATTTTTCTATTATTTACCAACAATAACACATATAAACAACAAATCAACCAACAATGACACAAAAAAATCACAAACAACAACAATAATCAAACAAAATTTCATCACCCAAATACCCACGGTTAACACTAAAAACATGTGTTTCTTGGAGAAATAATACACCTATTAGAGAGCTTATCTTAAACGACGCATGATAAGCCAGAAAACGGTCTAAAAATGTAAGGAAGGGGGTCGGATTCAAATGACGCGACGGGAGGAGAGAAGAAGAAGAAATGGGGGGGGGGGGTCTGGTTCGTGTTAAAGACGATGAACCAAACTATATTGCTTGGTTTTAAACCAAACGACGTCGTTTTATTTATTACCTAGTCAACATTTACTGACGGAAAATTTCCTAATTATTTCATCACGTCTTGTTGCCGTTACATTTTGCGATGGAACCAAATTTTCGTCGGTAAAGTTAATTTAATGTATATCGACAGAACACATTCCGTTGGTATATAACAGAAGCTGAACCACATTTACCGACAGTACCAATTCTGTCGGTAAATATCCGAAGCTAGTTAATTACGGGAAGCATTCCCGTAATTATTACCGACGGTCATGGTTACGTCATAGGTAAACTTAAAATCAAGTTTACCGACGGATGATATTCCGTCTGTGAATAGCAGACACTGAGCATAACTTACAGACGGAATATGTTCCGTTGGTATATGTCCGAAGCAATTAAATTACGGGAAGCATTCCCCAAATTTTTGCCGACGGTAAAGGTTGTGTCTAGAGATGGCAATTCCGACCCAGCCCGGCCTGTTTTTGGTCGGGTTTGGCAGGCCACGGGCTGACCATGGTCCACCCAGGCCGGGCCATGGGCCGACCATAGTCAGCTTGCGGTCCGACAAAACGGTGTCATTTTGTCCAAAACGACACCGTTGTATTTTTTAATTTAAAAATATAGAAGGGCCGGGTTTGGCCACGGGCCGATCACAGGCCATCTGGCCCATCGGCGGGCCGGGCCGCGGGCTGGCCCATCCCGGCCAGCCATGAATGAGGCTCGGCCCAAGACCGGCATGGCCCATTGACATCCATAATTGTGTCGTCGCTATATGTTGTCGGAGATTTTGCACAAAATTCATTCCCTTTAGTATTGCCGACGATAATATATTTCCATCGCTATATATAAACAGTACAACGTATATACCGACGAATTGTTAGTTTCCGTCGGTAAATAGTCATGTTTTTTGTCCGTCGAAAAATTTTCGTCGCTAATTCATGATTTTCTTGTAGTGGTGTACTTGATTTGAGACGTCTTTTGTTTGATACAACTCCTCGAGCTTTTCTCAGATCTCCTTTGCCGTAGATATTCCATGCATATTCGCAAGGAGATTCTTGGTCAAACACAGTCATATGTTACTTGCCGCTTTCAAATCCAAATTCTCCCAATCTTCATCGCTCATACTAGATCTGTTCGTACTAACCGTTTTGCCAGTATCACTAATAGTAGTGCTGATATCAGGGATTTGCCTGCCTTTCAATGCCTTGCGTAACTCCGACTGAATCAAAGTATCCCTGACTTATACTTGCGGCAAGCCAAAATCGCTTCTCCTGTCGAATTTCTCCATCTCAAATCTAATAGGATTCGAAGCCCTATTTTCTGACATTTTTTTTGTGCTCTTCTACCTTGATGAATTTTATTGTAGAAATGAATAGTATACCAGGTAAGTTCCCAGGAAAGAGAGGTGGGTTACAAAGGACACACTTAAGTATCAAGTCTTTCCTTAGCCAGAACTTTCCTAAACATGCACTTCCACACTACCACACCAAAGCTCTACGGCACCAAATGAACATTTCTCAGGAAAATCTTTTCTGACGTGGAATATCAGTCAAAACTGCGACCATAGAGCATACTCAAAATTTTCAAGAAAAAACACACCTTAGCTCTGATATCAATTGTTGGGAATTTAGACCTCTCAAGTCCACACCCAAGGATATTTCATAAACAAAAATAGCAGAAAATAGAGAAATAATAACAATATAAGAAAATTTATGTAGAAACTCCAAAATCGGAGACAAATTCACGGGTATCGAGAAGAAAATTCACTATGTGAAAAATTCTTACAATCACACAATTTTTTCTCTTATCCAATATCCCAATACACCAATACACCCACAAAGAAATACCCGAAATAAATCCTCCAACTCTCACCCCAAAAGAGAAATTTAACTAGAGTCAAATTTGTCATACAAATCTTTGACTTTGAATTGGTGCACCAACCAAAAAGATAACACCTTCCTTATATAAACAAGAGCTTTGTCTCAATTATTTTCTCCAACTAATGTGAGATAAACAAAGGAGCCAAAATCAATATGTATGTCAAAATCTACTCGTTGATTGATAAACTTGTAAATGTGCTTCTTTTGGATCACAATGGTGTGCACAGAGCAAGGGAAAGCAGAGTTAAGGTATGATGTCGGCTACAACCTGTCTTGGTGTGGCTGTACTTTAAATACTGAAGGTCAGGGATTGGAGAAGACCATTAGCAAACATGTCCCTGTGATAACATTTTGATTATAATTTTCTCTTTAGATTTTGTCTTTTCTAGTACTTCTCGTTCCGTCTTAATTATATTTAGTAGTCATAAGTAACCATTATATCAGATAAAAATTACATTTGAAAACTTTTTCTATACTTAAAGTTTCAGCACTTAATTACGTGCATTTTTCAATAATTTATAATATACACGACAAGATTTGTTTAATGTGTACTTAATTGAATTTCTCAAAAAAAAAAAAAAGAATGTTTAAAAATAGTGAGCCATGAATGATCGATTATCCTTTAAATGCTCAAAGATTCTAAAACCAAGACGAACATTGCTAAAAAAATAGCAATAATAAACTGGATTTGATGGCTTGTATGGAAATATTAGAATTTGCAGTATTGAAAATCAAATTTCTATAGTATAGCCCATCGAACACGATTTATAAAAGGAATTAACTATGTGCTCATTAATTGATGACTTTTATGTTCATCACTATTAAAGACAAAAATTTTATTTTATTAAAATAATATATTTATCATTTATGATAATAATGATAACCATGATCATTAAATAATAGCCACCAAACATTTTTTAAAAAAATTAGAGATCCCTAATGCACCCTCTCTCTTCTTTGTAAGGATGATAAAACATCGAGACCCTAGTCAGCCTAAAAATGTTTTTTCAGTTTAAGCCCAAGCTCAATTGAATTTCAAGTCACCCAAAACTTGATTAGACCTAAAACATTCGGGCTAGACGATGCTTAAAAAGTTCAAAATTGACCCCAATATCAGTTCATAATTAAAGAGCCTATTGAAAACATGCTGGAAAATTTAACAATGATTATGTCAATCACAATGACTCATCTGAAACAATAAATCCAAATATAAAGAGATGGAAAAAATTTATAGAAGAAAGAAATCGATGGAGAGATGATTTAAAAAATAAAACAAAACAAATAAGAAAAAATTATGCATGTCAAGTAAGATATACTTAAAAGTCTAATAAAAGAGGCATTTGTGTCTCTTCAACTTTTTTAGCCAAAGAGAGATAAGTCATAACCACTCCTCATTGTCCCAGAACAAATTATACTTAAGTAACAATAAAAGTATACAAAAAAAAAGAGTCTATATCACTCTATTAAATGTGTTCTAGCGATATACGAGACTTTGCTCATCTAAAACTTCTTCTTCATAATCCTTCTATCCCTAGTTGGCATAGTTCTACTAGTCATAGGCTTGATGTCAACTTTACAAAATATAAGTATAAAGAGAAGCAAAGTAGTATCCATGTTCAAGAGAAACAATGCAACAAGTATGGAAAGAGAAAGTGTGAAACAAATTAGGCATCTATCACAAAAAATAGCAATTAAAACTTATTTTAGTTACAAATAATGTTAGATTTTTAAGCCAAACTAATCGAGCTCTTTTAGGCTAAGCTCAAGCTTGGGCGCAAATTTTTTAATTTGCTATTAGAGTCTAACATGAAATTTGATCAACTCAAACTTTACTTGTCGACTTTAGGCTGGGTCTGAGCCAAATTATTGTCCCTACTTCTTTGTCCTTTAAAAGCAAAACTAAAAATGCAATGGACAAGTATAGAAGAAAAGGAATATGTTATCTAGTGTCTTTCGAAGATTGTAATCTTCATAAATTACAAATTTCTACTTTGATAAATTATGCTTGTATTTTACTCTTCAAGTAATCAATATTTTATGAAAAACTCCATTATAAAGCCTATAGCTTAGTGCTATATTTCTTGTAGAAAGGCATCCACTTCTTTGCAAATTCCATGGTCTTGGCCAAAGCTTCAAATATCAATATTGTATCACCATCATCGGAGAAAAGAGAACAAAAAATACTGCTTGATGTCACAAGTGATGGCTCCTTCAATACGCCTAAAATACTACCATAAATTTGTTTTCCCTCTTTTATAGGTGTAAGTTTGTTCCTATTATAGTTTTTTAAAGGACTAAGAGGATTTGTTCAAAGCTTAAGAAGGTGGCTGGTGATATAAATATTTATAGCTTTATTCCCTTATTTCTTGGCAATATTGAGAGAGAACACTTTAAGAGGCTAATTGTTAGTTCCCTTCATAAGTTTAAAACCATTTTACTAGTTATGGGCAAGCCTTGGCTAATAACTAATGTGATTATGGCATGATGAAGTTTGAACTTTAGTTAGCTATAACAAACTGTTGATACAATGATTGGTTTGGTTATAATGAGCTGAACTAATTATAGGCATATTTGGATAAATTAATCATCAAAATATCCTTAAAGAGAGATGATAAAATGATGGATTAGACTACGCGATGTGAATCAATTGAACATGTGCTAATTAGCTCAAAATTTGACTAATCATCATCTTTGGATAGAGAACATGAGCGACGTAACAAAATTAGTGGCTTGAAGCAAGGAAGAAGTGCAAGGACAAAGAAAAGCATATGTAGGAGTATAGGGCTGTGTAAGAACTCTGTTTTTAACATGTTTCATTTAGTTAGCAGTTGACTTAGTAGCTTGATATGCGAACCACTCATTTAAGCAAGACTTTTAATATAGAAAGAGTTGTAGTGTTATGCTTTTACAAAAAGGTTGATTTTATTGTTGTATCTTCAATATATTATTTTTTATACCTATTTGAGTTGATGTTGTAATAAAAAATCAAAAACGAAACGTGGTTGGTTTCAGGATTTTAATTTTTAATTCTTATTATATTATTAGATGTTAATATTAAATTATATAATAATTCTATATAACAATAATTCAATATAAAAATTTAAATTACATTAAATAATTTTAGTTAAATAATTAAAAGTTTTCATCTTAATACAATGCTTTAAAGTATAACAGTAGCATTTCTTACAAAATAAAGTCAATCAATTAAAGATTTTATTAATATAATCATTCCATATTTATCCTAAAATTTCATTCCCACTTTCAAAACAAAGTCTAAATTTTTGTTGGAATGATATTATACTCACCTTGGAATTTGCATCTTTACTTATACTTTCTACAATTTTCTTTTCATTTTTAATACAATCATCATATAATTCATTGGATTGTCCATTTTGTCTAATAAAAATATATTTTATAAAGTAAACAATAATTATATAATTATAAGAAATCTTGTTTTTAGAACAAAAGATATCTTTCAATAACATATTTCTATGAAAATGCCTACGGTTAAACAAGTTTTACAAACCTTGAGGTCTTTCTCTTCCTTTATAATCTCGTAAACAGTATGTTTCACCTCAAAATGATGAAAATAATAATATATAAGTGTAGCCTAAGAAATCAAACAGAACTCACCTAAATATATGAATATGACAAGAACAATAACAATAACATCTAAGTGAAAGTTCACTAATATTTAGGGTCTAGAGAAGTTTAAAAATATGCAGTCTTATTCTTAACTGTAAAGAGACTATTTTCGATAGATCCACATAAAAAAATGTATTAAAATAATAAAATAATAATAATTAAATGAATACATAAACAAGAAATAAGACAAGTAAATAAATAAATAAACAAGTTATTACAAGAAAAGTTTAAGCTAAATAATTAAAAGAAAAGTATTACATATTAAATGTTTAAGCTAAATATAAGATATAAGACTTTAAAAAATATTTAAAAAACATACTGAAAAAGAGAAGTACTTCTCTATATGATATCCTCTCATATCCTAATAGGTTAAAATTTTTTTTATCAAGAGTCCTATTTTCGGTATGTTCCACCATCCATATCATTCATGATCACCCCCTATCACCCGGTTTTTCTTAAGCTTTAATATCTCAGCATTTGATGATGGTGAAGGAGTCGGAGAAATTTCCCAGGTTACAGTGATTGTTTGACGGCAATGGAGATAAAGCAGCAATTATGCGTTTGTTAACACTAAAAGAGACTGCAGATGCCGCTGACAAGAATGTGGATAAAGCTGGCTTGGCTATGATTGCAGAGTGGGAAGTCTCAGGAGCAGAGAGAAATTAATCTTGGAGGTTTTCAGGAGAAGAAAGATACGTGTCGTTGTTGCAACACATGTACACTCATCGTCTTGGACGAACATGGTGGTGTCGGACTGCATCCTTGAAGCTCCAGGACTCCCATATCTTTTTGAAAGCAACGCTCTTGTATTATACCTGCCAAGTTCGAAGTTTAAACCTGGAAAATGATCCTTTTTGCGCATTGATTGGAAATGCAGATGTAACTTTGTGGTAACATCTTTTTACTAGGAGAGCCAGCAATATTTGGGATCACAACCATCAACACCTTTATTTTTTTTAGTGGTAATTTTGTTTACTCTTTGTTTTGACCTCGACACTTGAATAAATACAACAAACAAACCAGCAAATCAGCAGAAAGTAATTCCGACAAAACTGCTTAATACGAATTCTAATTATATCTTTTATTTCTCTTTGGCCATAATAAGGAAAGCTAGCGTTTAGAGTATATTTAATTACTTAACACTTCATACTGAAACTAAATACCTAGCAAGGCTAAAGAAATTAATTAGGCTAATACATGCAGGAAGAGCAGAACAAAAAGAAAAAAGAAGATTCCAAGAATTATATTAGCAAGTAAGATTATCTCCAGGAGCAACACCAAGTTGGCTGCAATAGTCTTGATAATACCCCACACGAGACTGAACTCTAGCAGGATCCGCACCATCACACTCAAGCCTGCCATTAATGGCTCGAATGGTCGCCCCGAATCCTTGGCCTAGAACTGGTTGGACATAGTTCATCCAATACCACAGGGCGGTCTTAAACGAGATTACAGGGTCAGTGGCCACTGTTTCAGGTGAGTTTAAACCGTCGAATCCGATGCTCTCTCCAGCAGGTCCATAGTTGAAGTTCCAGGATAGTTGAATCGGTCCTCTGCCATAATACCCTTTGCTGGGATTGCATGGATATTGCGTGTTGTCCTCGTCACAATAGTCCTTCGATGGACCATCAATCTCTTCTATGTAGCAAAAGTCTGCAAACACAAAAACATTTTCCTCCTAAGTTAAGCAAATAATTAAACCATTGGATTGTATCAATATGCATATAGATTGTGTGTGGAGAAAAAGGTGCGTGAAGGTGAAAACTTACGTCCAGTCTCATGAGTGGCATGTGCAAAGAAAGCTGCGATTTCACGCTTAGAGTCATCAACGGAACCAACCCTACCGAACCTCTCATACGAGTTCAAAGCTTCAAGAAATTTGTCACGCGAGTAGAAACTCTTCCCAGCACAACTTGCATCGGCTTGGTCTATTATTCCATTGAAAAAAGCAGCGGTCACAATCTCAGGCACCGAGACGTCATTAGTAGGAGGAGCAGATTGACATGGACCTTCTCTGCATCCTGTTCCACAGTACTCGTTGGTGGTACCGCAGTAGCCCCACCTGCTACAACACTGATCCGAGGCACAACCGCAGTTCTGAGCATCAACATAACCGAAAAGAACACATCCCACTATAGGAAGAACAGACAGAAGCTTTCTTGGAGAGACTGCCATTGATGGATGTGAGCAGATAGCCTGGAGGTAGATGTACTTATAGTGGTTGTTCGTAGATTGTTACGAGTGCTGCTAATTTGAACACGGAGACAATCAAGAGTGCGCGTAGAATTCGGATAATGTTGGCCTTGACTTTGGCATGGTTGACATTTAACAAGTGAATTGCCACGTACTTTTGACGCTTCTTGGTCGTAGCTTTGAAAAGTCTTGCTTGATATCCACTGTGTTACTTTTCTAGACCATTTTGGCAAGTTATTCACCGATCAAGACGATTCTTAACTCTAATCATATGTTTCAAAGTTTAAAGTACGTGTAGATAGTTGAAGTAAATTATAAATAATGTTGATATAATTAATAACAAAATAGTACCGCATGTCACAATTCTATAATTTAGTAAAATTTATAAAAAATGAATACGGTAAAGTGTTAATGGTATGATTAACAAATTTTTGTTAATTAAACCTGCGTACATTATTATGTACGTGTAGATAATTGAAGTAAATTATAAATAATGTTGATACAATTAATAACTAAATAGTATCGCATGTCACAATTCTATAATTTAGTAAAATTTATAAAAAATTAATATGGCCAGGTGTTAATGGTATGATTAACAAATTTTCGTTAATTAAACCTACGTACATTATTATCTATAATAATGGTACGTGTAGATAATTGAAGTAAATTATAAATAATGTTGATATAATTAATAACCAAATAGTATCGCATGTCATAATTTTATAATTTAGTAAAATTTATAAAAAATTAATACGGTCAAGTGTTAATGGTATGATTAACAAATTTTTCGTTAATTAAACCTGCGTACATTATTATCTAAGTGTAGATAATTGAAATAAATTATAAATAATGTTGATATAATTAATAACAAAATAGTATCGCATGTCACAATTCTATAATTTAGTAAAATTTATAAAAAATAATACGGTTAAGTGTTAATGGACGTATGATTAACAAATTTTCCGTTAATTAAACCTGCGTGCATTATTATCTACTTATTTCTGAAATGGTCAATATCGCATGTGTCTGTGCAACTGCGCGTACCGCTATCTTATTTCTCTACTTTTGACTATTATTACCATTCATTTGCTCTACGAAAAAGAAGTCGAAGTGGACTCCTACAATGCAAATCCAATTAATACTCATCTCCACCAAAACTAAAGTTGATATAACAACTGCCAAATGCATTGAATAAGTCAGATTTCAGAGTAGGTCAAATCCAGGAAAAGTAGTAAAGACAATTAAAGTTCCTTTTGCCTAAGGATTTCAATAGGTCGGGTGGAGCTCAGTTCGTTCTCAGCCTAGCTCAGCCTGACCTGGCTAACTTTAACTTGTTTATATTTTTTTAATTAAAAAATACAAAACGGAAAAAAGGTTGGGCTGACTATAGTCGGCCGGTAGCCTGCCTATGGTTCGCTAAATTCGGGCCAAAAATAAGTTAGGTTAGGTGGGTCAGGTCGAAATTGTCATCCCTAATTTTGCCAACCCTTAATTTTAGAGAGAAAATCTATTCCAGTGAGTAATGAATTTTCAATGATGTATTTTGGGGGAGAAGGCTCCAACTAATCATCTAGTCCAAAAATAATAATTTCAACTGAGAAACAAAAAAACTATTCTAGCTCCTCTTTAACTGCATCAAATAAATGTACGCACATTGTTTAGTTATACTTATTGGATAAAGAAAAGTTTAAATACTTTAAATTGTTAAAATATTAAAATAATATTTTCCATTAAAATAACTTTAAATACTCTTACGTAGACAAATGCATTCATTGACTTAATTTGTTCAGTGATGATAACTTTTGATTTACATGTACCTTAACTATTCAATCTTTGTACATAATACTACTATTCAATTTTTGTAGAGAAGCTTAGATCAAAATAGATCAAATTATTACCTGTAATATAATCTGTAAATCAAATTATTACCTGTAATATAATCTGTAAATCTCTTTCTGATTATATTTTTACTTGTATATAAAGGCTCAAAGGCCTTCACAAAATGGAATAAAAAACAACCACATTCTTTATGACTCTACTTAATTTATCATGGTATCAGAGCTCACTCCTGATTTTTAGCCACTTCCCTTTCATTCTTAAAATCCTTCCTACACTTGTTCAAATTTATTAATACACAGAAAAAACCCACAAACAGATAATTTGCATTACCAAATTCACATATTCAACAACCATTCACAACTTCGATTTCAACTATAGCAGAATCTGTAACTCCCAGAATACAACAAACACCAACATTTTCACACATCTAAACATTATCATCTAGTCAATTACTCAGATCAACTACACACCCTTACAGAAACATCCATAACCTCATCTATTTGTCCAAAACTCCCTACATCAATACAACACCATTTCATCAATTCCAGCTATGGTAGAACCCACCACCCTAATTTTACCCTTCAACCAATTAACTAGTTTCCTTACCACACCCCTAGACACGACCAATTACCTGATATGGAAAAATCAAGTCCAAGGTGTTGATTGACTAATTTTGAGTTAGTCAATATTGTAATAACCGCAAGTGTATCGATAAGTACAGGTCAATCCCACAAAGATTATGAATACTAGTAATTACCTTTCTTCTATTATCTAGCCTAAAGATTGATTTTAGATTTTTAATTAAAAGAAAATAAACTAAGCAAGTAAAAAAAATAGGTAACAAAATTGAACAAAGAATTTAGGAAGTGCTAGGAAATTATTGATATCGAGTAATTAGTATCTAGATTTCGAATCTCTGTAAACCCTTAATAGATTGGCCTTTTATTATGCTATTATTTTGATGATTTATTGGAATGTAAAGACTCATACGATATGCTAGTAGTTGACCTTGAGTCTACTAACAACTAATCTTAAAGTTTCTAACTGAATTACTCAGGTGAAATTTTATAGGATTGTGTTACCGTTTTATGAATCCCTCTATTAGATTTGACCCCAAGCCAGAAGATTTATGTTATCCTATCTCTAGGGTTACAATAAACTCTTTCCAATTACCATGGATCTATTCAATCCTATGATTTCTCAATCATTATGTATGTAATCAGATTATGGTCTAATAATTTAGATTACTAGAATGTAAAGAAAATAGATAATTAAATCGCAACACATCAATCAAACAATTGCATTAACAAAATAATTAACACATGCTGAGGTATCTAAACAGGGTTCATTTAATCTAGATACTAATGAAACAATTAGTTACACATTGGCAAATATGAAATTAGACATACATATACAGAAAACTGAAACGAAAACAATAGAATCATAATTCTAAATCTTCCTAATTGTTCTGTATCGAGTATTCTGATGATGAGATGTTTGATCTTATATTCTGGTGGATTCGTCGATAAAATCTTTGTGTCTTCTGCTTCTTTAGTTCAAAATCACCTTTAGAATCCTTAGAACGTTTCCTACCGCCTCTCTTCATCATTGCCTCTGAAAAGCATCTTTTATTTGGAATCCTAGGTTGTTATGTTATGTACGGTCTATTGCACGGCTGTGCATCAGATCTTACATAAACAAAATTCTCCGGGGTATCACGAAAGTGCACGACTTCAAAGAAGTGAACGATCATGTGCATACCCGTGCCTCCCTTCAGATTATCAAATCTTCTTTTTATGTCGTGTTTTCGTCCAAATTCTTCTCCTTTAAATCCATTAAGGTAATTATAATTTGTAGTACACACTTAAGATGAATTAATTACCAAGTATATACCAAAAGTAATATATATCAAGCGAAAACACATCAAATATAGGGTTAAAATATGTTTAATTATGCATCCATCAAATATTCCTACACTTAAGTTTTTTCTTGTCTTTAAGCAAACTATAATCAAAATTATAAATTTTACAACATCAATCCATCACCAATCTTTATTTTTTCCATTCATACTATACATCATTATATCCTATCGAATCAAATTAATATACAATAAGAGTTAAGTGGTCCAAAAATTAATTTGCTAAGTAATATTAATAATAATCACATCAATAATTGCATTGAAATCAAAAACATATCTTTTTACACCCTTACCAATATTTCACTCAATGCACTCAAGTGTTTAGGGTGAAAAGCATTAAAAATCTCAATCAATACATAGCATAATTCTTACCATATGCTTGTAATAAAAGCACATCTCCACCACTTATGTACAAACTAGAAACAAAAATTAAAAAGTCTTTGTGTAAGTTGTAGTACAACTTAGGTACGATATGATTGGGGCAATAATAGGGTTTAAGTGAAGGAAATTTACTACACAATATATTTCAAGACTTGTTTACAAGTATACACACATGTCCTTTTAATGCAACTCTATTGGTACCATAAACTTATTTATTTTTATTTTTTAATTATTTTTCTTTTATGCTTTTTTTCACAAAATTCCAATAAGTACCACAATTCAACAAATATTGGACCTTTTACAAATTTCAAGTGTTAACAAGTAAATAATGTAAATAACCTTTAACGTTTAAAACAATAAAATTGCCTTTAAAGAAAAATAGGATAAAGATTAATATGTTGGTGAAATAAATGAAAAAAACTAAGGCTCAACTTGGTTATTCCTAAAGGTAACTTTTACGAGTATGATAATTTTCAAAGAAATAGGTTAAGCAAGTTAGTGAATCTAAGTGCCTTTATCATATCAATGCTTCTAATTTAAAAAATATGGTCTCAATACGCATAATAAAAACAAGTTCTAGAATTATCCTACTGTACAAGATATTAAACACATGAAAGAATAACAAGAGCTTTAAAATTTTTGAAATTTCTTAGGCTCAAAAGCTCACGAAAAAATTTGGGTATATATGTGTGTAAATAATATACAATTTCATTCAACCTGAATATTTCAATGATTACAAAAAATATGACTTAGAAAACTAATTTTATTCTAACAATCATCCTTTTGTGTACCAATTCAAATCAACATTTAACAAAAACATATAATACTCATGGACAGATTCAACCAATTCAAGATATCAGTTAATAAAATTTATAATTAGGATTATAATACACTCGAAGAAATAAGTTAAATGTTCATTAAACCCATCCCCACACTTAAAATGGGACATTGTCCTCAATGTACATAATATAAGTAGATATGCAAGTGAGAAGGTATTTTGATACTTTCCTGATTATGACAATTTCTTGATTTGGTTATATTCAATGTGAGACTATATCCTTGCAAAATATGGAAGAAAAGGATACAAAGAAACAAAAAATAACATAATAGAAAATAAAATCATATACTAACATGAAAGCATAAACAAAATAATATAGAAATTGAAATAAAATTAAAACTAACTCATTAGTTGCCTCCTATACAACGCTTTTTTAACATCAATAGCTCGGCTTTACCTGCATTTTTAACATCATCCTAGATCAATAATTAGCAGCTTGCTTCCACCCTTTGCTCCACAAAGTAATTTCATAGCCTGTAAACAAGCAACCTGTTGCAAGATAACAACAAGAACATAATTTATTAAATTAATAAATCCAATTTCAAACAATAATGCCCTTTTTAATGACAAAATATTAATAAAAGGGAGAATAAAAAAATTCCCTGAATCATCAGGTAACTTAAACAGTTTGTTTTCAAGGAAGTGGGAAACCTCTGTACTTAACTTGCTACCAACGCCTCATTAGTAGTTTCCTTACTTGGTTCCTCCGCTGGTTCTTCCTCAACCTCCTCTATCCTCTCGTCTTCTTCTTGGGCAAAGACTTCTAGCTTATCTTCGTCAATTCGCCTTTTCCATTCCTCTACTTTCTCTTCTTAGATGGAGATTTCTTCTTCTTCTACATTTGCTGCCTCTTTCATATTTTTGTCCTCCTTCACGAACAACAATATTTACCTCCTCATTTTCTTGGAATGCCTCTTCATTCATAAAGCCAACTGTCATCTTTTCTTCACTCTGCTGCGTTAATAGGCACAAATAGTGTTATGTGTTATGCTCAAGATATTTAGGTGTAGAAACTCTTTCTTCAAATTCGCATATGCTAGCTTTAAGTTCAGCAAGGTATTATATTAATTTAACTCTAAGACTTTCTTCTTCTTCCCAAAGCTCTTTTTGGAATGTCCCTCCATTCATGAAGCTACCTCTTATCTTTTTCTCACTCTCAAATTTGTGTCGGTCAGCTTTCATTTTAGCAATTAATTCAATTAATTTATCTCTAAGCTCGCCGTGGTTCTTTAGAGTGACTGCCATTCCATGTTTTTTAACATCCATTTCAATAGGACTAGGCATACTCCCTTAGATCTTGTCAGGTAATATGTCTACCAATTGGCCCATCCGATTCACCAAATTTTATATTCTAGTATCTTCTTCGTGATGTTTCATGATTGAATCTTAAATAAAATCAGCCATCATATCTTCCAAAGTTGGCTTGTTAACTGGAGACGCTTGGTGTTGTAAATATCCAGCTAAAGCGTAATCATTCCATCCATAAGCGTAAGAATTGCTCTATTTTGAATTATAGTTGTTCTCGTATATTGCACAATGAGGCTGATAGCACATGTTTGGTCGCTCCCATGTATGTGTTGGTGCTCGACATTCATGATTATAGTGATAACTCCCACCAATGTCGTGACACGACCTAAACATCAGTTGTGGTTTTGAAAATATGTGAGAGCACCCCTCTCTTCAATATGGTGATGATATAGATTGCGAAGACATATTCTGACTCCCACAAAAGTCTCGTCTGCTCTATCCTTCCATTATGAGTCGTGGCTATAACAATAAGTCGTAATTCTTAGTATAAACCACAAACCCAAGATCAAGTAGAGAAATTCAAAAGATAATTAAATTAGTAATTAAAAATTATAATAAGATACAATAAATTAGATTAATACAAAAGTAAAATTAAAATAAAAAATAAAAACAAAGATAAAACAATATAAATGAAAATGACTAGAGTAATAACATTCAGGCTTTCCTAATATCAAAGTCCTCAGCAACGGTGTTAAAAACTTGATTGAATAATTTTGAGTTAGTCAATATTGTAATAATCGCAAGTGCACGACGTAGCTAGAGTCAGTATCAGCAAGTACAGGTCAATTTCATAAAGACTATAAATACTAGTAATTACCCCTCTCCTATTATATAACCTAAAGATTAATTTTAGATTTTTAATTAAAAGAAACAAAAACTAAACAAGTAAAAGAAAATAGGTAACGAAATTGAACAGAGAATTCAAAAAGCACTAAGAAATTATCTATATCGAGTAATTAGTATCTAAATTTCGAATCCCCCTAAAATTTAACAAATTAACCTTTATCATGCAATTGTTTTAATGATTTATTGGACCGTGGACACTCCTATGGTACTAATAGCTGACATTAAGTTTACTAAAGACTAATCTTAAGGTTTCTAACCAAATTACTTATTAGGTTAAATTTTATAGGATTGCATTACCGTTTTATGAATCTCTCTATAGGTTTGACCCTAATCTAGAAGATTTTTGTTATCTATCTCTAGGGTTGCAATCAACTCTTTCTAATTATCATTGATTTATTTAAACTTAGGATTTCTAAATCACTATGTATGAATTCAGATTATGGTCTAATAATTTAGATTACTAGAACATAAATAAAACAAATAATTGGATCGTGACAAATCAATCAAACAATTGCATTAAAAAAATAATCAACACATATTAAGGTATCTAAATAGGGTTCATCTAACCTAGATACTATGGAAACAATTAGTTACATATTGGCGAATTCAAAATCAGATATACATATACAGAAACTGAATCGAAAACAACAAAATCATAATTCTAAATCTCCCTGATTGTTTTGTATCAAGTATTCTGGCGATGTAGATGTATATTCTTGTATTTTAGTGGATTCGTCGATAAAATCTTCACTTCTTCCACTCCTTTAGCTCAAAATTGCCTCTGTAATCCTCAAAATGTTTCCTATTGCCTCTCTTCTCTATTAACTCTAAAAAACATCTTTTATTTGGAATTCTACATTGTTGTATTATGAAAGTGCACGATCTCGAAGAAGTGTATGGTCATGTGCAAGTCCGTGCATCCCTTTAGATTATCGAATCTTTGTTTTACGACATGTTTTTTGCCTGAATTCTTCTCCTTTAAATCTATGAAGGCAATTATAATCTGTATACATATTTGAGATGAATTAAGTGCCAAATATATACTAAAAGTAATAAATATCAATCGAAAACACATCAAATATGGGGTAAAAATATGTTCAATTGTGCATATCAGTTTTTCTCTCCGCTTATGATCTTTTTGGCCATATTGATGGCACTTGCATCTCCCCAGATAATACCACATCTTTAGAATTTGTTAAATGATAGAAATTTGACTGCTTAGTTTACTGTTGTTTTATGGTGTCCCTCTCCAACTCCATCTCCAGCCTAACTCTTGGGTGCACCACTACTCTTGACCTTTCGCTCGTCTTTGAATGACACTTTCTCTAGTAATCCTCTTCTTAGCATCGCTTCTTCAACACTAGGTTCACACGGTCATGAAAGGCGCTTCCTTGGTCTTTGATTTTCTAAACACTGTCTTTACCATCGCCTAGGAATTCGCAGTTATTGATGACCACATATCTGATGACAACCTTGTCTTATTCACCCTAATGGCCTCCTAACTGAGTATGAGTCATTTGTCAATGCAATCAAGCACTACGACTCTCTTCTCACCTTCTCAAATCTTCAGGCTCGACTCCCTATCCATGAACAACGTCTTCTAGCTTATCACTCTTTTGGCATTCCCTTCATTAAAGCGGCTCTTCTAGTTTCTCAATCTAGCAATGACGTGAGTAATCCACTAAGCACCTAGCATTGACACTCTTCCTCTGGTGAACACAAGTGATTAGTTGGCAGACGCTCTAACTAGAATTGTAACCTTAATGGGTTCTCATCTTATGAAACCCTAACAAATGTAATCTCATATACCTCATAACCAATACAATCTTTCTCTCCACCTTCATACACCATTTCTAGTTTAAATTTGAAGCATCCACCATAGAAGCACTTAAACCTAAATTTAAAGTTTAAAATACCAGTCATTCTTTAAACAAAACCTATAACAAAAAAAATCACAATATGTAATTGTATTCACAATATGCATTATTATTGTAAATAGAAGTAAGAGTGAGAAAAAACATAAATCCAAGTATGAAGATTCTAGACGTAAAGCATAACCTTACTAATTAACCTATTGAATGCTTTAAATATAGCTTGTTATTACCAAAAAGTAAGAGATGTAATCAAAATATAGCAATAAACTCATATCTTAAACCAACAAACCTTTCACTTATACTATTTAGTTAGTGAACACTGTTTAATTTCTTTATTTTCTATTTATGCTTGGGTTCCAAAAGTTGCATCCTTTTTACTCTTCATTATATGTTGTATAATCTAATTTAAATTTAACCAACAATATTGATAGTTCACTAAATTGCCTAGTTCCTAACAAAAATATTAGACAACAACTAATAAATGAATTATAAAAATATCCTTTTAAAACATCAAACATCAAGCACATGTTCAAGAATTCGCCAAAGTAAGTTAAATATCAATAACATAAGCACAAATAAAAGACGTATATGGAAAATGTTAAAGGTAAACTTTTGTTAATAGTTTTCCTTTATTCAATAGTAAAATAGTAATGTCTAATTATTCAAAAAATATTGTGAACAAGCAGTTACCCAAATCTAAAGCTTCATTATAGCTATTGCCTTAAAAGGACATTCAATACATATTTAGATGAGTTATATGATATTGATACAATTATGGAAGATGAAGTAGGGATAAGGTGTAAAGTTAAGGGTGTCCATTAAAATAGATAATAAGTGGGAGAAGGCACATGCTACCTTTCCACTAAATGCCTATTGTTAGCATTGTTCCACTCTCTACAATCCATGCATAATTACTCGCCCACTGATATATATTGGCTACTTAGCATTTTTATGAAAAATTATCTACCACATATATATAATACAACTTGAATTCTTTGCAGTTTACATTTATGAATTGTAACTTACCCTCCACAAGAGAACATCAAGAGAGATCGATTTATATATGGACTATCGTCAACATAAAGGTTATGGTCAATTTATAAATTCGTATATTGGGGCATTTTCATAATCATTCTCTTATAGTCCCACCATATTGTTGTGTAAACCTAAAAAGAATTACTAAATAATAATTGAAATAATTTAACAAGTAACACAAAAAAATGGATTCTTGTTAAAAGTTTTCTCATTTAAGGACCACGATAAACACCATTCTTTCTTAATTACACACAATTGAGTAGAAAAATTTTCAAAGACAAACTCTAGAAAATAAAATGTTCCTATATAAGAATTGAACCTTTTACAAACCATCGCCTGTTTTTATCACTATAATATCTAGATCACATAATAACATTTTCTAAAAACATTTAGAATTAAAACAAAAAGAGAGAAGAAGGGAATAAGAGCTACAATTGAATCTCAATTTCTTAGTAGCCAAACCACTTTTTTAAGATGGAAAGAATGCTCACTAGTACATTAAGCTTCTCTGCACTTTTTTTTCAACCTTACTATTTAAATTAATGACAACAAGGTCTTTCCCTAAATGTAATTGAAGATTCCTTCCCTTAATTGTTTACAAATTGATAAATCCTAGGTATGCTTCTCTTTGGGATAAAGATTCCTAGTCCCTATAATTTTTCTTTATGTAGCATTGTATAAAGTATGGGATATGATGCTACATTAAGCTAAACATTGTATGGGTTGAATAAACTACATGATGTTGTTGGCTACATGGCATATTCTTGCCACATAGATTTCCACTATGATAAATGACATCATTTTTACTGGGATAATTAGGGTTCTTAATGATATTTTGGTAATAGGGGGAACAAATCATATATTAACTGAAATATAGGAGTGGTCTTTGATAATTTTTAAAAATGAGAGGACAATATGATATTTTGTCAAACTCTAGGGGGTCTTACGAATTTAACTCTATAATAAATTTGAGTTATGTTCGTTATTAGACTTGTTGATAAATTCAAGTTCTATTTAACTTGAATATATTTAGTCTTTTAATAATAGGTTTTACATAACTCAATTTGTATGATTTGAATAAACAAACTAATGATCACATAAATTTAGAGATAGGTTTAGGAATAACATATAAGGTATATTTTGGTAAGATTTGTCACCTAACGGATCTAGGAGTCACCTGAAATATGATTGATAAAGTGATTTGTTGGTTTGTTGGTTTATTAAGCAAACTTAAGATCAAGTAGATTTGAACAAGATCATAGTTTATTAGAGAGATTAGAATAATCTTTTCGAATCAATTAGAGGGTTATTATTTTAATAAAATAATGGGAGTAACCAAATATAAGATTAAAATCCTATTCTTATTTGGTTGACATGACATGTAATCAATTACATACTTTGCTTACATTTATATTTTGTTCTAAGTAAAAAATTGCCTTTGGTTAGCATAAATTATACTGAGTTAATGAACCTAATTTCTTTGACATAGGTTAAGTTTGAGAAAAGTTATCAAAGTTAGATAGAAAAGTTATATATCAATTATACAATATTGGCATTAATCCCTATTGAGAGTTTGACAACAAGTATTATAGATATGTCAATATCATATAAATGATAAAATACGATGACATTTTGAGTTGAATAATATCTCATAAGCTTTGATGACAACATATAAGATGTACGTTAATACTATAGTAGTATGATGTAAGAAGCTTCATGAGATACAGTTGAAAGATTTAGTACCTTGATTTAATTATTCCATTAAATTTATCCTACTATAAGCATTAATATAAACTAAAATCAAATACTTGATATAGAATGATGTTAGTTTTCATTAAAAGAAAAATTAATTGCATTATTTTTTTGTTAATAAGTGATATAATAATGATTGTATATATTTTCAAATCATGCTTTTGAGTATATGATATTGAATTTTTATTCAATATTAATAGAATGTTCAAGGCATGATAGAAAATAAATTATTGAATAAAAGTAGTTGATATAAGTTTATACAAATAGATTGTATATATTAGAGTAAATGAGACTTATGCTTAACATGAGTGGTAAGAATAAAAGTTAGATAATCGAGACTTTACTTTTACATCATATTGGCTAAATTAACATAATGAGAATCATAAAAATGATAAGACTTTAAAAGACTCAAAGTTACCAATTTTTGGATGTGATGATTAATTGAAGCACATATTATCCATTAAATTCAGAACTAAATTGTATAATAAAAAGGTTATAAGGTATGCAAAAGGTTGGATATAATCTTACATACCCCATTGAACAAAATGTTTCTTTCAATAAACATGTATAGGATAATTATTCTTAAGATAAGTAACGAGAGAAAGATAATGTTTGAAAGGTTCAAATTTCATGACAATATATCTAGTTGGAACTAAGACCTTTGTTGATACATTTAATGTATAGTTGAAAGGCTACGAGATGTTAAAAGATTTATTTTTATGATGAATTCAAAGTGTTTGTTTTAGAGATGATTGTTAATTTGTCATGTCTACAAGAATTTTAATGGTGGTATAGTTATCCTCTTTAGTGGGAGTATGTAGAGACATATTATTTGTAGACAACAACAAAGTCATATTTTAATTGTTGAATATATGATAGTCCAAAAACAACTTTTATTATATATGAATACGTAACAACTTAATTATGGGAATTAGATCCATAAAGATAAATAAGGAAGTTGTTTACCTATTCTAAGTCTAAATATATAGATAATATAATAAAGGTGTTATTATTTGAGATATCTAATACTTTTCAAGTATTAAAGATATTCATTATTCTGTGTATAAGTTGATATTTAATTTCAAGTTTATATAGATATTGAATTTAGAAGTAGGTCCTAATTAAGATATATGTTACTTAGAAAAATATTATTTTAAGATTGAAAATGTTCTAATATAGTATCAATTACTGATCAAGCTATAATACATTTTTTTCAGTAGAAATGATTATTTGGAACAAGGAGTTTTTTAATCAACTTGGTATAGTTCCTTAGATTATTTAGATAGTAATATACTTTTGAATATTAGAGCCACTAGACATACAAAAATGAGCTAAGGTTTCATAAAAAAATCTAAGTATATCTTTAGGCACTTTCTCTTAATTATGATGATAATTGAGATGACAATTATAAGATTTAATCGAATACTCCCTATAAAAAATATTGTAGAACTCTTTTACTAAACCACTATCCTAGCAGTATTATGATCGTCTTATAGTGTTATGGTATAAGATACTTAAACAATTAGCTTAGTACAAGTAGGAGATTGCTGATTTATACCCTATAGTTAATCGATTGGTTGTAGTTTAGTGACATAATTATTTAAAAACATTCTTTGTCTTATACATATTAATATGCGTATGATAAATTTTATAAGATAAATGTACATCACAAATAAAATTATGATGATATCATAATTGTGAGATTGATATTGCATTTATGTATTATTCTTAAATTGTTCCTAATCATTGTTCTTTTAAGATTAAGCATTAATATAGAGTAAAAAAACTCACACACATTATATTTCTTTTTTACAGAGAAATTAGTTGATCTCATATACTAAAGTATGGAGATACTTAAACAAATAAGTGAGTACTTATTAAAGAACAATTTTACTAAATTGACCCCATGTGATAATCCTATTTAGAACATTACTTGTATGTCGATGGAAATTCTCATTCTGACGATTGTATAAGTGATCTTTTGACTTGATATCTCCAAAGTATATCATATAGAAATTACTATATTTTGATACTATTTATGATTTATTCTAGTTAAAGGGTAGTTCAATCAATAATCATTGGGTATAACATGAATTATATAAAGGTAGTAAAGTAATCAATATAAGATCCATCTCTCTAAAGTAATTAGGGAGAATATTGTATTGCTCTTGATTATTATTGATTCGGGAGATTCTTGGCCAAGGTGGAATGAAATGTTGTAAAATAATTTACATATGTCATTAATAGAATTAATTACTATTAGTAGAGAATTAATACAGTTGGATTAAAATAGAGTAGATATTAATTCTATACTTTATGTCTAATCATAATATTGTACGATGAATTGATTGAATTTTATAGAAAAATTATGTATAAAAACATTAGTCAAGATCACTTTAACATTCCTAAATATTTAGATAGTCATGATATATTACTAAATGCCAATATTCATCTACAAATATAAATCATTTAATTAGAGAATTAAATATGAATTAAAAGAGTTTAATTTATCTAATTTTAAATATGATTTAGGTTATAATTTATATCTTACCAACTTATTTAGGAATAATAGGTCACACATAAAGAATGAGTTTAAGAGAAAAAAAGTTTTTAATCAAGTTGAACCTGGTTATAAAGTTTAAAAAACTTTATGCTTAAATATGAGATATTTAAAAATAAGGACTAATATAAGAAATTAGATGTTATTTGACCCAATTAAAATTTTATTTCAGTTAAATTATTGAAAATTCTAAACTATATTTTGAATAAACTTAGGCTCTAAGGGATATAACTTCTTGCCTAACCCTCTCAATTGTAGAGTTCTCGTCACTTTCCATGGATACCCTAAGAAGCTAGACATACGTGTAGCTACAGTAGTTGAAATGAGTTGATTTAAAAAATGAATCGATAAAAATAATAAGAACATGATCAAGTTTACAATAAAATATGAATTATGATTCATTTTTTGTTATATTTATGCATTAATCATATTATAGAATTTTAATTGATCTTAATTTTTAAGAAATTATTTGAAAATTTTTCATTTTTATTCCATTAGATGTCGGATCGGACCTCGCTCTAATTTTCCGACCTTAAGTACAATAAACTATCATCACTAATTTTGTAACATTTAAACATTACAATTTATCAAATATGTAGATAATTTTGATCCATATAGATGTGACAATTGATACTCGGTTATGTACTGCTTGCTTCCCCTTCGCCAAATTTGAATATAACTATAAAACCTTTATGAAGTTTCCATTAAAAAAGCACACAAGAAATAGAAAACTAGCCCAAAGAAAAGCGCATTAACATTTAAGTGGGGGACTATCCATCTCGAATAAGTAGGGATAGGAAATTAGCACCAAAAATATCTCCTCCCTCGAGTTAAAAGTCAAAAGCAGGACAAAGACGTGGTAGGGTAGGATAGGATCAAAATTGAATTCCTTCGTACGTAGCTTAAGTTGTTTTTTTTAGGGTAAAAGATGAATCTTCCATCCGATTTTATTTAAAATTATCAAAAATACAGCTTTTAATAAATTGTATTGCTAAAATCAAACATCAACATACTCTAAATTTTGTCACATACTTAAAAATTAATTACATAATAATATATTTTAAAATAATTTAACAAAATTTCTAAATTCTTTTTTTTTAATAAATTTAGAACGCTCTGTGTTGTTATGCATATATTTATAGTGGGGTACATGCATGACAAGGACTAGGTTTAGAAAGTCTTCCCACTCAATACATCAAACATTGATGCTGTTGTTGAATCTTGATACAGGAATATCAATGTGCATGTCTCAAACCTAGTTGCTTGGTGTGCATTATCCATTCACCATATTCACCAAGCAACTAGGTTTGAGAAATGCACATTGGATTATGCATTATTCATTCACCAAGCAACTAGGTATAAAATGATAATATGTAATATCACATCATCACTTTCAAATCGTGCAAAAGCATCTGTTGGCCATGTATGTTCGATTGGACGTAGAAGACTAAGTGAAGATGATAATGGACATACATCTATATAACCATTCATGAAATTTTAACTTGCATCAACTTTGCCATTGGATGGTAAGGATACCTCTGAAATCATTTGAATTGGTCTTTGGATCACAAATTCTAACGCTAACTGCAATTCTAATATTATCACAAGTTCTTACATTCATATACATAAACAACTACAAAGAGTCAAAATCAAAATCTTTGGCATGGCAACTAAGGGCAGGTTATCTGCCTGGCTTCTCATGTTCATAACCTGATGCTTTTCCAGTTCTACCAATCAGGTAGGGCTCTGGCAATGAATTGCCATTATTCATCTCAAGACCCTGGTAAGATCTGGTTGCAAAAAATTCTGCTCCAGATTTTGCTGTTCCCTTGATAACAGAATCACGGCTTCTGTCACGCAATTGCAGGGCCTTCTCTGCTGCATTTGTTATTGTAAGGACTCCTTCGTTTCGTTCCTCAATGTTATTCTCTGTGCAATGCCCAATAGTTCAAATGAACAGATGCATAATATCACTATCATATATCATTGCCAACAACCAATGTAAACTGAAATACCTGATGATTGAAAATCTTCCACGTATCTGCCTTCAACCAGTGAAAATCGTGCTTCTTCAGAATGGTTATTGATTTCCACAGGATTTGAAATCATTAAATCCTGAAATGTGATCACATATGCTCCTGTCCATTGGCTACCCCTGCAGGGTAAATGCTCCAAAAATAAGTCCGTCATGAATATCAACATTCCACTAAATAATTACATGAATAAACACAGATTTGGATAGCAGTTGTCTCCACGTCCCTGCATGAAAACTTGCTTCACATGAAAAAAAGGAACTGCTGTTCCTTGTTGAAAATCTTATACCTGTTGAAAGCTAGCATGGCTTCAAATGGTGTAATAATTGGAGCCAAGAACTCTTTGCTATCCAAGAGAGCAGTTTGGGCACACGACACATAGATGAAAACATCACACTGTCACAAAGGGAGTGATTTCCATCAGTCAACTTAATAACATCTATATCTTCCAATTAAAACTAGTAAATACTTTGGATTGACTGAGGTTACCTCCGGGAAGTTGGCAAGTTTTGCAGGGTTTGGTCTTCCCATAACAAGAGTATAGGACTTTTTGCCAGCAGCAGTAACCAAGTCTTTCATCCGATTTATCATCTTTAGGTAACCAGCTTCATCCAGAAGTAATGAAATTATGCAAATGATCATCACTATTGATCAGTATCTTGTTGCAAATATTTGAAGACAACAAAGCAATGCAGGCAGAAAATGAATATGAATTCCATGAGAAAGCCCTAAAATATTAAATGCCAAGTATGTAGTGAAATATTTGTAACAATTGCTAAGAATGTGACAGTTCCAAAGTTGGGCTGGCAGTCCATTAACTAGATTCTTGCCTTGCCAAACAGGTTATTAGGGCTAAAACCCTAGCTACTACCACCACTACCTCCCTTTGGCCAAGAGAGAGTACAAAATAGTTTTAAGTCTAAGGGTATAGTTGTACATTATAACCTAGCAGAAGAAATGAAAACAGTCAAATCACAAAGCAACCATATCATTAATAACTGAGCTAAACTGAAAATACAAAATTTTTAGAAAAATAAAACAGAAAAACACAGCATACCTGCACCAAGGGTTCCCACCAAAATACCAACCATGTTAGCATCTTTTGCTTTCTCCACCAGGTAATATCTGCATGAACCGTCAGTCATCAGAAAGGATAAAAGGTTGAGAATTTTCAGCTAAAAGAACAAATGGCATACCATAAATACATAGGAAAAGGCTTAATTTTGGATGAGATGTGCGAGCATTGTGTATTTTAAATAATACCTGCGCTTAAGAATCCTCCTCTGTTGAGATAGATCCATCACCAAGTGACTTTCTTTTGTGTCGTATCTGACTAAAACCACCGCCATCAACAAATTTTTTTTAAAGAAAGAACAGGAATATAAGAATACAGCTAGAATAGTGTTTGTGTCTGTAGAATACTAAAATATCTCCCTGTTATTTAATCATGGTTCACTTTTTACTATAACAGTCCAAATGGAGAATTTTACAAGACATAGATGATAGAACATCACCAAGAGGATAAAGTAATGCAACTGACAAATCATTTTGGTCAATACTAAAAGAACTTGCAATGCACAAACAATCACTTTCGAAGTGAGATGGGGAATTTGAAAAAGAATATGAAACAACAAGAAATCACAATTTACTTCTTCCTCAAGCTGAAAGGAAGAATTGAGAGCACACAAGTATGCAAAATTTTACATGAATAGCAACTATGCTTATTTCCTAAGAAATATTATCAAGGCCATCCAATTGAAAAATAAACAGATCACCACAAAAATCTTCAGACGCACAACTTTACGAGCATAACATGTAAACCCATCCCCATAAAAAGTATGCCTTTTTTTTAAAATTAAAAATATGCTTTTGAATATAAATATCTTTGAATTTTTTAGGAATTTCATGAGAAAACATGCATGTTTTATACCTATATCACAGCTGTTGAATGTGAGAACAACATTTGCAAATGCTGAATTCTCAGAACCTATCCACAAAAGCAAGCAGTCCTCCATTCTCTTCCCGTCAGATAGAACCCATATCAAGCCTCCAATGCTTTGTTTAGAACCACCAGCCACACGTGTATTGTCGCAAGGTGAACTGTGATCAGTCGGTTGCTGGAGCTCAACAAAATCTTCAGGATCCTTCGAGGGATTTATTGCTGGGCACATAACATCAGCAAAATGGAATTTTGAATCACGCTCGGAGCCAGGTGGTGCTGATGATGCTAGTTCTTCCTTAATACGAGGGATTGAATATGAATATTCCAGCCCAAAGAGAACCTAAATTAATAGAAAACAATACAAGTAGGTCTCACATCACTTGCATGCAGAATTTCTCTCAAGCAATAAGCTTGTTGCAACAGTACCATGGAAGCAAATAGTGGCATACTAGGTAATGAAAAATATGAGATTTGCACACAAATGATATATTTCAACCAAGTTTCATTTTCCAGAGCATTTAATATCAGCCGCTTTCACAAAAGATAATGGCATATGTTGAGGTAGAACTATAGACATTTCTGAATTGCCGATAGAGGTCAAATTGATGAAATTTCAGCAACAATTAAAATATACCGCCTTCAAAAGGATAAGGCAACAAAACAAATATCATAAAGATTTTGAATAACACGGAATTGATTCTTCAGATTTTATAGCAGAAACCAACAATAGACCATCTGCCACCCATTTCAAACCCTCATATGCATATCATGTGGCCCATCACCTTGTTGGGGAAAGAGGGGGGCGAGAAGAATAATGAACTGCAATTGATTGACACATATTGCTAATCATTACTGCTGCTTTCAAACATCCAGTACACGATAGCTTTAAATAATGCAAACATAACAAGAGAGAATCCTAGAAAATAAGAATACAAACTAATGATCAGATTTATTGCCTAATATCACTAACCAACTAACTTAGTGACTAACAAATAACAGCATCCTAAGACTCACTAACATAAAAACAGAAAACATATACTCCTAAAAAATATTAACCTATATTTTGAATTAGTCAACTAGCATTCCCCCTTGATTCAAAATTCATATATGGAGGAGCACTTATCTCCATGGTGCACATCTCACCAACGACTCTAAAATAAAGCTTCTTCTTTTGTCTCTTGCGCCATATTTGTCTGCACTTCATCTTCAAGTTTGCAACTGGTTTGTATGTGTCCATATCTGTTGCACTTGAAATATTGTGGCTTGCCCTTGTTCCAACAATCTTTCTCTTCCTGACCAAGCTTTTTGCAATTGCTACATTGAACAACTTTGGCTTTTCCCTTTGAAGATGAACTCTTGGCTAGATAAGCTCCTTCAACTTTATCTTCAATTTCCTCCTCTCTCATCATTCTTCTTTCGTTCACAGCTTGAAGAGCATTTAGTAACTCAGTGAAGGTTATTTTTTATAGATCTTTAAAATCTTCAAGTGATGAGATTTTGGTTTCATACCTTTTGGGAAGGGTCACAAGAAGCTTGTCCACCACTCTTTGACTGATTCAAAATATTAGTTACTTTTTTTAAAGAGCATGTTTTTTTTATTTTTATGTTAGTGGGTCTTAGGACGCTGTGGTTAGTGATATTAGGCACTAAATCTGATCATGAGTTTATGATCCTATTTTCTAGGATTCTCTATTCTTATGTTTGCATTATTTAAAGTCAGTGTGTAATTAACATTTGGTAGCAGCAGTAAAGATTAGCAATTTGTGTCAATCAATTATTGTTCATTACTCTCCTATCTCACTCTTTTACCAACAAAGCAGTATCAGAGCTTAATACCAGGTTCGGTCTTCTTTTCTCTACCTTTAGGGATAAGTAGTGTGTAAAAGAGGGTGAGGAAAGAGTGAGAGGAAGCCATGGCATCAAACAATTTTTCTCTTCCACTTCCCACTTTCAATGGAGAACACTATCAATCATTGGCCATCAAAATGAAATCCTATTTGAAAGCCTTGAGTTTGGGGAGGTTGTTGACAGTGATTTTAATCCTGCCCCACTCCCAAAAAATCTCACACTAACTCAAATAAAAAAACATGATGAAAGAGTAGCAAGGAAACCAAAAGCGTTTTCTTGAATACATTCGGACATGTTGGAGGGAATTTTTACAAGCATAATGACTTGTGAATCGCCTAAAGAAGCATGGAAAAAACTCAAGGAAGAGTTTGAAGGCAACGAGCAAACGAAAATGATGCAAATTCTGAAGCTCAAAAGAAAATTTGAGATCTTAAGGATGAAGAAATCTGAAAGTGTCAAGGAATATGCAAGTAAGCTCATGTCTATCGTCAATCAAATTAAATTGCTTGGTGAAGAATTTCTAAGCCAAAGAGTGGTTGACAAGCTTCTGGTGATCCTTCTCAAAAGGTATGAAACCAAAATCTCATCACTTGAAGATTCTAAAGATTTATCAAAAATAATCTTTGCAGAGTTACTAAATATTCTTCAAGCCGTAGACCAAAAAAGAATGATGAGAGAGGAGGGAACTAAAGAAAAAGTTGAAGGAGCTTATTTAGTGATGACTTCATCTTCAAAGGGAAAAGGCAAAGTTGCTCAAAGTTCTATTTTAGATTCGTTGGTGAGATGCACACCATGGAGATAGGTACTCCATATATGAATTTTGAATCAAGGGGCAATGTTAGTTGACTGATTCAAAATATCAGTTACTATTTTTTTAGTTGACTGATTCAAAATATCATTTATTATTTTTTAGGAGTATTTGCTTTCTATTTTTATGTTAGTGGGTCTTAGGATGTTGTTATTTGTTAGTCACTAAGTTAGTTGGTTAGTAATATTAGGAACTAAATCTGATCATGAGTTTGTGATCCTATTTTCTAGGATTCTCTATTGTTATGTTTTTTTTTTTTTGATACAATGTAAAAATGTATTGATCAAAAATTGTTGTGTACATGGTCTATTGGGGCATACCCCAATCATATTTGATAGCAACTGTAAGATTAACAATTTGTGTCAATCAATTGTTGTTCATTATTCTTCTCTCCCCTTCTTTCCCCAACAATTTGTCTCTCAATTCCTCGTCACATTCAATGCAGAACTTATACCAGAATCAACAACAATATACATGCTTAACAAGCAATTATGTAGACTACTAACACAAATTAGATGCAAAAGATGAAATGAATTGGAAATTTAAGTAATTTTTACACTACCACAACAGACTTGCTGCTTGTTGAGGCAAAGCTTGACAAAGTCTCCACACAGCTAGTTACGTCAATGGAAGCCTTTCCAAAAACAAAGAACGCTGGAAGCTTTGATGTCCTAACAAAAGCATGAATCAAATAAGAAAATAAGTAATGCACAAAAACAGAATAGGGATTCTCCCTTACATTCTATTTAACTAAAAATCACAACTTGTGCCTAGAAAATGAAATTTTCTATTAGTATCAAAACTCCCAAGGGCTTAAGCACCAAACCTTTCTAGATCAAAGAGAGAGATGATGCATCTCAGTAAATGAAAACGTGACAATTCTGGTCTAAAGTTGCTCACTTATTTTCAAACTCACAAGAGCTTAAGATACAGCCGTTCTGGATTGATTTTGAGAAACAATGCTTCCTATTGAAAAGTAATATCTTTTAACATCATCAATAAAACCAAATCAAGTAAAAGAGTGCAAAACAGCAAACTTATTTCCTTGCAAGACTACTCTGAAAAAAAAAAAGGATTGATTTCACAGCAGCAGCAGAGGCAGTTCGCACATCAGAGAACAGTACGAGAATCGTACAGCAAGTCTAAGGAATTTCTAAAGGCAACAAAGCAGGAATGTGAATAGCCAGAACATAAAATTAAGCATCAGAATGGAAACAACTATTTCTGGCCAGATTACGGTTCGGTAAATATATAATCTCCAATTCATATTCCAAACACCAGAAACATTTGAACGAAAAAGAATGTGTTAGAGAATTACTTACGGACTGAGACATGTATGACCGTAATGTATGACACAGTCAGCATCAACATGTGAAGCTCCAGCTTCATCAACGCAACAATTACCATATGTCGTATCTGCCATAACAAACAATCGGATCTCTTTCCCATCCTTAATTTCTCCATTTACAGGATTAAATTCTCTCAACTCCTTAAGCTTTCTTCCCAAAGCACCCACTACTCTAGTTGAATCCTTCAGCAACTCATCTGGAAACTACAACAATCCAAAAAATAAACATAAATATAAAAAACATAACATAACATTCTTAAAAACCCAGAATAAATCAGCTCGTTGAGCTCTTCTTTCTATCTTTGTCCTCCAATTTTCTGAGCAACCAAACAAAGAAATAAACTTCAATACTTTTAAGACACCTGCAAAGCAACTCTGGTAAAGTTTCCACTAAGTATGAAACTTGCGGTCTTTTCAATATCATGGATTTCATCAAAATCCATTGTCGAAACAACTACAGCTGACAGCTCCCTTGACAAGGGAACAAAAGAACAAAACCTTGCTGGTTACAAAAGAAGTCCCTTACTTTTATTTATTTATTTGAGTTAAAACGGGTTTAGGGTTTAGGCCCAAGTCACAATAAACATAATAAGACGGTGGCCCAATTGAACCTAGCACAGGCTTATTGACACTTGGACTCTTGCTCTAGTTAAAAGGCAATTTTTTTCTTCGTACTCTGTTTCTATCTCTAATCTCTTCACTGCTTCTCCATAGAGAGTTGTACGGCCACATTCAAAGTTCTGTCCTTCATGTTCTGAGGTAGTTGCTTAGTTCTTGAATACATGGAACTTGATTACGTTTGTTTGTTATATTATAATATTTTATTTCTCTTTTTGGGTAGTGCATGGCCATTTGAGTTTCATTTCTCTCTTGTTAGTTTTAGAAAGAACTGGTCATGAGGGAGGAAATTGTTGTCGAAATGATGAAGCTTTTTCCTTTTTTGTGTGTTTTGGAAGAATGAGCATGCTGTCTTTGTTTCTGTTATTGCTTATTTGGCTATTTGTCTAACAGGGAAAAGAAAGTCGATGTTTAAGTTCTTGTTTAAACGTCTGGGTAATGGTAATGGGAATGGAATGTTTAATGAGGACACTTGTGTGCTTTTGTTTGTTTTCTTGGGCTTGAGGTTGATTTTCTCTTAATTTAACCTTGGGAAATTCTTCTCAGGATGGAACAACTTTCGGGTTTGAGGTTTCGTTTTTTAAGAATAACATGAGCGTGGATTAATGAAGTTGAATAAATTGAACTGAAGGAACCAAAGCATAGGAAATCTGCGACAACTGAACTTTTTGGAAGTGCGTGTATAAGTTTTATCAACTACTTGATAGCTGCCTAGGAGTTGAACAGTTAGGATTTGTGCTATATTTGTAATTGTCTCTTAAGCGAGAAGATTTAAGCTGATTAGATTTATTTTTCCTCACATTGTATTATTGTTCAAAGAATTCACCCTACTTCTGCAGCTCCTTAGGACTTTGTTCTTATTTTTTTCCTTGTATTATCGTATCCTATGGTATCTAAATTTCTTGTTACCACCTTTCTCGAGTCTGTCAATTTCCCAATTGCATGAGTATTAATAGCCTTAACACAAAAATTTATCAATAAATTGGAGGTATTAAAGATAGTCAGTCTTCCTGTAGAGAAGAACGCTTATCAATAAAGCATAAAAGATGAATTTGCTATTCCAGGACAATAAACTGCAACATGTTACACTTAGTATTTTGTTAAGTATGTTATGCTGGGTACTTACAATTCATACTTTGCATAATCATCTGGTGTAATCAGTCGCTCTGTACTTTTTGAAACTACAAATGTATACCGCTATTGATTCACTGAGTGTGCTGATAGATATACTAATACTGGATCATTATATTCTTCTATTGTTTTCCAGAACTAATGTGAAACAAAAGTTGTTCTTATCTCCTTCCTGTTGGATTTTTTTTAGTTTTCGTTCTATTTACAAGCCTGTAGTAAGTGTGCCTTTGTTCATGTATTGGAAATGCCAAATGTTTTGTCTAACATGATTGTACATTGTACATTCATCTGTATATATAGGGGTTTACTGATTAATGTATCGCTAAGAACCTGGTTGAAGTTGCAAATGGCAACTTGCATTCAAGGAAATCCTTGCCAATCCACTCTGTTCGCCTTGGGACTACCACAATTACATCGTCGACCTCTTACAAGATTTGTTTTGCCAGTTCGTGTCAATTGCTTCTCTGCAAAATCTTTGACACTTCCGACTAGTTCAATTATCCAGCAGTGTGGCCCTATATTGAAGCGCCAACAGTGTGGAACTGCAATAAAATACCAACAACTAACAACAGTTTGCTTATTTGGTGGTAAAGATGAGTCTGAAAGAAACAGTGGGGTAGCATCTCTTTCCCTTTAAATCCGAATTTGTAATGGGTAAAATAAAAATGGGAAGGACTATTCTCCATATATTTGCCTCTTCTAAGACCTCATCATTAATTGAGAAGTAATGGAAATGATGGAATCAGTTTTCATTTGTTTGGTATTGCCAATTACCAAGTGATGATGTTTAATTGAAGTCATTTAAAATATCAGCTGAAGTATACTGAAACATGCAACAGAATGCAACTTTTAGATTGAGAACTGGTTCTTTTTAAAAAACTTTATGAGATACAAACTAAGCTACTCATCTGACACTATATGTTTTTGTTTTTCCATTTCATCTCAGATATTCTAACCAGATCTTGACTGATTTGGTTTATATGTAATTACCTTTAGTTTTTAATGGATAGAATGAAGCTAGTCTGTGCTTAACCTTTGGAGAAGCTTTGAATTGAATTTAGGTCCAAATAGTGAAGATAGAAGATGCTTTAAGATCTTTTTATGTAGTTCCATTCCTTTTTAACGTGATCCAAAATCTGTAGTGTTCATCTAAACTTGTAATTTTATCAGGAATCTCCTTGGAAATCCTTCCAAAAAGCTTTTGGAGGTTTCAAGGGCGAGTCAGTAGAAAATTTGCTAAGGGAGCAGATTAAGTCTCAAGAATTCTACAGTGCAGACAGTGGCAAAAATCCTCCGCGTGGTGGTGCAGGTGGTGGCAGTGGCAGTGGTGGAGATGGTTTTGGGGATTCTGAGGATGGAGGCTTTTCTGAAGTTGTTGATGAAACTATCCAAGTGATCTTGGCTACCCTTGGCTTCATCTTTGTGGTAATAATATCTTATCTCTCCGATTATGGGGATTTTGGCTCAGGACCCAGTTTCTTGTGTGAATCTATGTCTAGAATGTTACTGATTTTTCACCATTAGTAGAGAGTTGAAGAGAAGAATTTTATATAACTAAATATAACATCAATACCACATCTGGTAGGAGATAAATATAACTGAATGTAACATCAATACCAGATCTGTTCGGAGATAACTTCAGATAAGGTGATGGTTGGCTGGTTTAAGACATTAATGTGTGCTCAAATTGAAGTGGTGAAATTGGTGAGATTGCATGCTAGTGTGGTAAAGCAACGTAATATATTCTAAATGATAGAAGTCCTAACGTTCCTAGAGTGAAGATTGAAAAATTGTCCCGTGTTACGATGCAAACTGAACTCCCTGTTCGCCCTTTGTGTATCTAATTGCATTGTTATTGTGACACTTCAATTTCTGTAATATATAGGCCATGCTCTGTGATATGATTTAAAAGGCGATGATTGTTTTCAATGTCTGGGAAAAGGGTTCACGGGCATCTATGTTTAACCGTCGAGCAAATGTTTTTGTTGTAGTACATTTACATCATCACTGGAGAGGAGCTGACTCGGCTATGGAAAGACTACATCAAATTTCTTTTTTCAGGAACCAAGAGTGTCCGGTTGAAGAGAGTAATGTACAAGTGGAAAAGATTTTGCCAAAAGTTGACAGAAAAGAAAGAGTTTGATAAGTTTTGGCTAGAAAAGGCCATTCTCAATACCACAACTGTATATGACAGTCCAGAAAAGTACAGACGCATACTGAGGTCTTATTTAGCTTCAAATTCCAACCAGGAATAGGAACTCCTTCAACATTAGTTTCTGCCATTCTTTGGATAGTTGATAGACTTGATGGAGATTGTTTAAACCATAAAGTGATTGAGATCCACCTTCACATACTGCTGTTTTGCAGTGAGGAACGGTTTTGTATAGTGCTTGCAACATGAAATTAGGATCTAATTATTTATTTATTATGGTGATGAAATTTCAGAAGCTTTTACAGGGATGGCAATGGATGAAATCAGCCAAAATTTCATGGCCTAACCATTTCAACGCTCTGTATGGTTTAACCACAACGTATGTTGGCAGCTTTTATGTGAAATATTAAACACTAAGCCAATTATACGAGGGGACTAATAACATAAAGAGTTCCATTTCCCTCTCTAGGAGTCCTACCAAATACCCCTAAACACCATTTTAACATTCTGACAATTATTAACGTCGAAAAGCAAAAATCTTCTGTAAGAATATGAATTCGTGGATGGTACATAGAATACAAACAAGTTGATAAGTCGATAATTGACAGAATTAAGACTAGATGGTAACAATTTTATACTTTATAAATAACTGTCCAAGAAATTGAGTTCGCTTATGGTCGCTGATGACGAACAGGATCTGGTTCAAATACACTTCCGCTTGGGACAGGACGGCAATAAGAAGAAATAGAATCATAAATCCAGCGAGAATATTTATGATCGGCTACTAACAACCATAATTCTCTCTCCCAAAATTTAACTTGACGTTTTCATCAAGAAGCTGCCAAGCACATTTATCTTAGCTGGCCTAGACTGCTTCAAGCGTACCCCATTTAGCTGCCTCAGTTTAAAGCCTCTATATATCTCCTTTAATAACATTTATGTAGTATAAAAGATACAGGATGCTTGATAATTATTGAAGGCAATGCAAATTACAACAATAAATCTGCTAACTTTTTCAAATCATTTGAAACCTTTGTTAAGCACATGCCTGTTCTTCAAGCAGTCATTGCTCAGCTTAAATTCTTCCATTTCCCCCAAAATCTGATCAACCACCTTCACAACTGAATAGGAAGTAGAGAAGGAAATGAAAGGCATATTGGTTCATACAGAACTTTACCAATAAAACTGTCTAGGCCTTGTTTGGCTTCTTCTTCAAGCTCTCATCTTTCTTATCAGAAGATTTCTTCCTGTCTTTCCTCTCCCTCTTCTTCAAAGCTGTTATGCGGGCCTTGAGGATAGTTGCATATGAAGCTTGAAAGCGTTGATGATCTTTAGCCCCAACCTTCAGCATATATAAAGGAGAAATTTTGTTAACGAAGGTCCTACATGCATATTCAGTTGTGAATACTCTCCAACAAATTGAGAAAGAAGGCAGCAAGGAGTAGAAAAACAAGGGAACAGTCGGAACAAGGAAGTGTGGATTTTTCATGTCACAAGAAGAAAACAACATACCGTTGCAAAAGGAAAAACTATACAAGAAGATAAATTCATTCTTTAGTACCATATTTAGATGTCTACCAATTTTAACTTGAAAATTACCATCAACTTAAGCAGTGAATGGCTGCTTGCAATTGCAACAAGTTGATCTTTTGATGCAATATATCAGTAATTCCAACATCATACTCACGGTGGCTGACTGATTCTTACGTTAGGCTCTTGTAGAATTGTCGCGAATACAAGATTTGAGCATTTCAGGTGGGTGTATCAAATACACAATTGTGGATCAATATTCCCTAAGTAGAGAAGATGTGGAACTGAAGAATAAAACCCAAATACATACCGAAGTAGAAATAGTGTTTTTGCCATTGGTTGCGCGGATTAAACACCTATAATCTATGGTTTCACCAGCATTTTTCATTTTGTTCCTCTGACACTTAGACTTCAATGAAGCTGAGTCAAACAAACAATACAATAAAAGAATCAACAAGAACCCACCAAATTCCACATCACATACATATCATAGGTAAAGTTCACAACTTGATTTCAACCCAGGTCATGAAAATACATACATCGTTTGAGTGTGACCCAAACAGAGCCTTTCTCGGTGCTTTTCTCGAACATGGTTGTGAGTTCGTTGAGGAAGGGATCTAACTGTAAAAGAACCTTAAGAAACCCAACAATACAAAGAATTAGGAGAAATTCGGAGAATTAGAACCGAAGTTCGAGCTTTGAAGGTCAAACTTACCATTGATCAAAAAGCCACACAATACACAACGGCCCTCTTCGAAGAAAGAAGACAGCTTTAGGTTCTGTTAAATTGAACCTAAGCAGGCTAAGCTTTTTAACGGGATTATAATGGAATCGACAGAAAGTACATCCAATATTAGAAAATTATTATTTAAAATGATAGAAAGGATTTATATTATAATATAATAAAATGTTACTAGAAAGATAAATACAATAGAATCTAATGTATGTTTAATAACAGTGAATGACTATTTTATATTTAATAGAATACAAATAATCAGATGTATTATTTTGTTGTTTGTTATTAGAGTTGAGATATAATTGGTATTATAAAAAATTATTGAGAATAAATTAAGTAGTACATATTTATCATTTTACATTTCATTTTAAACCTTCCAAATTAGAGATAACTTATTTTTATTATTTAGAAGAAAATAGGATATAATGTGAAACTCTCCCCTTCTATTCTTTTCTATTATATTTTATTATAAATCCTCTTTTTGAACGATAAAATAATGTTACATTTTTTTTATTCCATTCTATTAGTAATTGCCCTACTAAACATAGTCTCAAGGGGTGGTTGATTCGCATGAGAGAATGGTAATAGGAATTGGAATGAATATAGTGAAGAATGAGAATTGATCTTATCGTCATAATTATGATGGTTGTTTAAAAAGAATGAATGATTATCATTACTATTGATAGTGATTGATTTGTAAAAAATATTGAGAAATTAAAATTTATTATATTTTAATTAATTAATATTGCTTTCAATTTTTAAATTAAATTGGAATCAACACGTTTTTCCTCCATCTTCTCCACCGAATGTTGCCAGATCTAGAACTATCTATTGCAACCAATGTCGTGTAGCAGGTGAGTTCACTAGCTTCGAGTCGGTTCAGGTCGTGATATTTTAGTTACTATTTATGTTTCGTTTGCCCTTCCCCTTCCCAGTCAGTTGATAGTCACTCCTTTCTTTTAGTGTCCAGGTTCTTCGCATTCTCTCTTCCTTTGCTTCTTTCTTTCGTTCTCTGTTTTGTTCTTTTAAGCCATTTCTTTTGGTGTTTTGGTTGATGATGAAAAGAAAGGAACTAGGAGGTCATTTATGGATCTTAAGGTTTAAAACCAAATGCTAATGTCTTTTGTGTTGTGTGTCTCTCCAAATATGTTATTCTCTAACCACGTGAGCAGATCTGCGGTGGATGTGTGTGGTTTTTTTATCAGAGTTGTCCTTTCCATTTTACTCTAACCTTATTTATTATCCTCTTCTAGTTGTTGGTGTGGATTTGCAAATACTAGTTAGTTAATAAGCAAATCTAAGTGAAGCATAACTAAGTCCAGGGCAGATCTTAGTTCAGGACCTGCAGGTATACCACCAACCCATCATTTTATGATATTGCTTTTGCATTTCTATAGACCCAACTCTCCTGTTCTCCTTTCATTCTTTTCAATGCTGCTTGTTTTCCTTTTCTGTTTTCTGTTTTCTATTTTTTGGCTTCTTTTGTTTTATTTTGTGTGAAAAAATGTATCTTTGCATGTTTCCTTGCTTTTGGTATCAGTTTAGTTCTGGGTTTTGGTTTTGTTTCTTTAGTTGTGCGGGTTGCATGTGATCATCTTGTTTTATGTTTTTAAAAACAAAGATTAATCCTTTTTTTGGACTCTTGAGTTACTGCATTTAATTTGTTCAAATGTTTCTGCTTTGACATTACAACATTAAGCTTCTTAGTTTTCTTTGACATTACAAGAAAGATGGAATTTTTAGAACACATGAGACTAGATCTTTGCTGATTCCTGCTCTTCTTTTCTTCTCTTACTGAGTTTATGTCGTTTCTACTCATCATTTTCTTCTCTAGCTCTAGTAGGAGAAATCCAAGAAAAATTTTGTGGCTTTCTTTGCTGCTTTCTGGGAAATAAGTATAGTGTAAGTTTGTCGATCGCGAGAACGGTGATGGTGGTACAGGAGTTAATCTCAGCGGCGAGGTGGGTGGTGGTCCAGTAGTGGTTGAAGGTGGAGAAATCTGGGTGTTTCGTGAGAAGGCGAGTGATGTTGTGTGCGTTGGACAAAGTGGTAGTCGTAAGGAAGAGGACAAGTAATAGTAAAGAGGGGAGGGGGGTGAAACTGAAGAGAGCTGCTTTATGCTAGACTTAGAGTGAAGGGAGAGAGTGTCTATTTGGAAGCTTTGCAGTTTGCAGTTTATAGTGTGGTACGAGTTACACGCATGAAGTTCAGGAAGTTTTCTAGGTGTTAGAAGTGTCACACGATCATCCACCCAAGCAAGTATGTGTTTACTCTTTTTCACGTTAATTCTGCATTAATGTTGGGTAGGATAAGCTGCATCTCTTTAGCCTTTAAGTGGGAATCCATTCATTAGGTACACTTTTACCTTTTGCTTATCTAATTTTTAGTGCGAGTTAGGTGTCTGTTGACAGTGTATTATTCATGTTGGTCATCTACATGAGTGGCTCCCGTCCGTTTGTATAAGACAACCTTACGCCTCTACTAGTATAATACAAATCCATTAAATTTTTTTTAACGTGATACATCAACCTTTTCTTTTATTCTATTTTATTTTATCTATTTATTTACTTATTTTAAAATTATTTACCTACTCTTTTAATATATCAGTTTTATATATTTACTCTTTTAACCTAAATTTTTTTCATTGTCATATTTAAATGTGTGTAACATCCCCTCACCTATGGGAAGGGTAAAATAGTAATTTGGAACGGGTTAGGAATGTGTAAAATTGTATTGCTATGTTCATGCATTCATATATGCACATGAATAGTGAATAGTGAATTTTTGCACATGCATTCATGACATTTCCCGGTTTAATTGTGAATAACTGTGATTTTTTGAAAAACATGTATCGGAATGACCTACGGGCGTTCCGGTGCGTACCTTACGGTAATGGGGTGCTACAAATAGCTCACGGGAATCAATCTATGTTTTACTCAGTGCAAATAATGGCCTTTGTATAGGCATATAAGAGAAGATATCTTCCTTAATTATTGGAACAAAGTCTACTACTTCCTAATGATTAGGAACAATAATTGGAATAGAAACTAATTTAACTAAAAAAAGGAACTACTAAACAAACTAATTGTATACTTGGTCAATTAAAACCATAGCTAATGTTGGTAATTCTAACAGTGACAACTTGGGGAAAAGTGGGGAAGGGTATAATTTTATTTTATTTTCAATTTATTCTTTAAACTTTTCTTAATTTATATTTCTTATTTAGTATTTTTTAGGTGTTTAGATTTCCACTATTATAATTCAAATTTTCATGATACACCTTGATACAGTACATGATATTTTGGTACCATTTTTAATCAATGAACGCATACTGATCAATGCAATACAAAACCATAATATTATGTGTACCTTACAAATACTTAAAATACAAGCATTTTTTGATATTTGTGATGGGATAACCTTTTCTTTTCTAGTTCTATGTCACTATGTTTGAGGATTAAAATTTAGACACAATTATAATTTAAAAGTTTAAATTATTATCCAAAAGTAATTTGAAGTCTCATATAAGAGGAATATCATAAATTTTGAATGTTATGGCATCAACTTGTGTATTACTTGAAATTCTTTATAGAAATCAGACAAATTATTGCTTCCTTTCTAGTATTAGACTCAATTAACACTTTTAAGTGTCCATTTTTACGAGGGAATGAAAATTTAAGCTCTTGTAGTTAATAAAAAGTGTTTTAATAATTTTCAATTTGTAAGAATTAAAGATGTAATATTTTGTATTGGAATGAAGACAGCCATGTACTCTTCGTATTCTATATATTTCAAATAAAAATAGAAAAAATTTAACTTGCCCATTTTCATATAATGAAAGCTCGTGATCCATCATAGATTAACCTCTGATCAAATTTTAGTTGAATGAAGTGGATGAGTAGAAGAAAAAACATTCATATACAGCCAAGGAGACCAGCCTCGTAACTTCATCACAGGGGACCATTTTAGTGCACTAAATTCAAAGTTTATAGTTTATCCAACTTTCAAGACATGTATACTTTTAACATGACTTGGGGGTGTCATTTTAGTTAATTAGCCAATTAACATTCAATTGGATCTCTTAAAGGCCGAAAAAAAAATGGAACGGACCATTAAGTGCCGATGAGATACTAAAGGAACACTTTCCGGGAAGTGTGGAAGCCCACTAGACATATTGTCGTCTTACCAGTAAAGGAGACATTAAGAAGACAACCAGTACAACTAATAAGTTATCGGTTACGACCTTGCCATGGCCAAGCTTAACGTTGCGATTCATCCTCCAGCTACTTTCTACAAATTGGGTGAGAGGGATGCAATGAATTTCCTTCGGGTATCACTTAAAGTTCAAACCGATTTTAGTAAACATAACTCACTCGTTACATATATAGTAGATTTAAGATGCAATGCTGGATTAAAAGATGAAATTATGCAAATAGAATAATAATCAGAAAGCAGAAGCCACGAAATGGATTAATTCAATTAACTCGTTTAAATGAGAAGCCCGAGGACGTATGCGGCCAACGTAAAAATGACGAGGGCATATGAAGTAATTACACGCCAAATCATGAACAATACAAGACTGTTGACTTTGGGGGGCCCTTACGTTGGTTGCAGAAGGTCCCGAGGCTCAGATCGTTTTGGGAACTGGGACCCTGTGACAGGGCAAGACTAGACGTAGTAATCAAACTATTGAATGGGATCATCAAATACGAGAGTCAGCTTCACAGGCGTTGGTTTGGTATCTGTTGTGCGGGGGAAGGTGATATGTATGTGGCCAATAATACTTCAGACTTGAAGAGAATACCAATCACCATGAATGAATGTGCATGATTTTGCAGGGCCACGTTGATCATACATATCTAAGAAATTAGTTCTGGTCACGTTTTAAAAATGGTGATATCAAGACCACCCCATATAAACATATCAAACTTTTATATACTATTAATTTAATCTCAATTAGTGAACATTCCTCATCTCCAGTTACCTACCTAAGCCTCATTTTTTATCATTATAAAGCGTTCTTGCGTGATTAAACGTTAACTATTTTGGACTCTGCTACTCTTCTCTAAAAAAATGCATTAGGTGCCAAATAATACAACATTCTTGTTTTGTTATTTGTTAGTTAAACAGTTAAGCATCTAATGCAATAGAGAGGGAGGAGGGCTGGTGGTGACATTGACTGGTAAGAGGACGAAAGTGACTGAAGGTTAGGCCCTTAAATTGAAGTAAAACATTTCTCCCAACTTCTAACCATTTGGAACTTATTCTTAGCGGAAAAGGCCAAAAGAAGTACGTATTGTTAAACCACAATCTGTGAACACGTAATGTGTTCTCATCCGCTAGTTCTCTTCCCTTCATAAAAGAAGAGGCAAAGGGTCTTACAGTTGCGACTTTTCCTTACAAGGAAATAAGGCAAATGCTTTCAGATGCTAAGAATTAATTACATGACGGAACTTCCTTAGTCGTTCTCTTACACGTTCCTAATGTATAGGTTGGGTTATGTTTTTCAACAGAAATGAATTTGGGTTGGAGTCATTGCCTATTCTTGAAGTATGTGCTGCCATCAATGTCCTCATACATCACCTTCCTCAATTAGCGAACACCTATTAATTAATTTTGTCTGATTATTATCCCTGTGTCTGAAGTCATAGAATAAATATATTTACGAACTGAAATAATCAAATATATTCAACACAAAATTACAAAGGAAACGGTAAAGAAGAAAACACAAAATATGTCTATGGTTTTTGAAATGGTTATTTTTTGGGGGATAATTCACAAAATGCTTCATGTAAATTAATTGAGGGACGCAAGAAAGGCTAAATTTCCCTTGACATTATGAAGCTCTCCAACAAATTCAAAGTTTTACAACCTAAATTGCAAAAATTTTAGTATGTGTGGATAGTTCATTAGGCCTGTTAAGAAAATAGAATATTATTATATTTTGATTGCTTGATCATCTCTAATCATGATAAGTCTTAGCTATAACTCTTGATTAGTACCATAGCATATTTTCATGTTTAGTCGTATCTTTTCTTAGTATAATTGTACATTACTAATGTTCAGGCATACTTCACGCACACATATATGTACATATATTACAATCATGTAATGAGCATACACAAAAAAACTCTTACTTTCACACAACTTTTTCCAGTACTACTAACCTGTAAACACCATTACCAAACACTAGACATCATTCCTTTTCTATTAAATTAATAAGTCAAAACTACTTGATTTGGAAACACAATTTATTCCTCTTTTGAATTATCACAAATTAACTAGTTTTATTGATAGTTCCATGCATATTCCGTCCAAAACAATACCTTATCTTACCAATCTAGATGAATAGATTCTCAATCCAGAATTTGAAACTTTGTTCAATAGGAATTAATTTCTCTTGTCATAGTTATTTTCCTCCTTAACTTTCTATATTTCAAAACAGACAACTTCAGCTTAATATAGAACTTTAAGAATTGAAAAAGAATGTTATGAGTGTGACACAATATGTCCAAAAGGTAAAAGCTCATGCTGATGAACTTGCATTGCTGGTAGATCCATTTCTGATGCTAAAATCAATGTGATAATCTATATCAATATTGGCTCTAAATTCTTTCCCATCATTGCAGCATTAAACTTAAGACATGAACCTGTCTCCTTTCTTGAATTGCATGAACAACTCTCAACTTATGAAATATTACTAAAAGGTATATAAGACTCTCATTTAGCTAATGTTGCTATGAAACAACCCAAATAATCTACTCTAAGACTCTCATTTAGCTAATGTTGCTATGAAACAACCCAAACAATCTACTCTAAAATTTTCAAGCTAAACGTTAATTAAAATATATCGATCTGCCAATTCTAAAGGGGGACAAAAAAAAGGGCCTTTTCAAATTTGTGGTTTACAAAACTATATAGTTGATTGATAATGATGTAGATATATACCTCGCCAATACTTTAATGTTCAAACTAATATAGCTTGTTCTCACTCTTCTATATATCATAATCACACCTAGGCCCCAACAACTCCTATGATGCTTAATAAATCAACAATGCAATTAGTTTAATCTTACATGCGATAGTACCTTAACACAAAAGCGACACATCATATGACTCCAAATATTACTAATCTCAATCTTGCACTCTCCTATAGATGAAAATTGGAAAGCAGTGAAATGCATCTTGTGGTATTTGCAATATAAAACCAATAATTGACTTTTCTTTTCTATCAGTAATTACTTTCATTTATAATGCTTTGTTAACATTAATTTGGGTGGTTGTGATGATCGGAGATCTATCAATGGCTTTGGTATTATCTTGGCAAATCATTATTCTCCTGTAAGGCAAAAAAGAAAAAACAATGAACGTTTGTAAGAAGTTCAACTAAAGGCCAATATAAAGCCATTGTCAATGCCACAACTAAAGTATTGTGGATTTGTTTACTTCTTTATGAAATTAGGTTTCCTCTTACATAAAAGGTTGTTTTATGGTGTGATAATGTAGGAGCTATCTATTTCACTACAAATTTGGTGTCACATGCTCATAGAAAACACATTGAAATTTACTACAAATCAATTAGCTGACATATTTACCAAGCTATTAGGCACTATAAGACTTCAATTCCTCTATGACAAACTTTTATTTATCTCTTACCCAATGTCTTCCCAGGGGGAGGGGGAGGGGGATTTTAAGGAAATAGAATCCTATTCTATTTTGGTCAATTGATCATTGCTAATTGCAATCAGTTTTAGCCATAATTATTGATTAGTATCATTGTATATTTTCATGTTTAGTCATATCTCTTTATTAGCATAGTTTTACATTACTAAAGCTTGAACATACTTCGTGCTCACATATATATACATATATACATGTTACAATCATGTAATGGGAATACACACAAAAGCTCCTACTTTCATAAGGCCTTGTAGTTAGGAAGATATATGAAGGCAAACTAATATTAAAGGCATGAAATTAATGAAATTATAAACAAAACATCTATAAAACATTAATAAAAAATTGGAGTATATAAATTATAAAAAGCATTATTCTGCCTGAGCACAAATAGTTAAGTGGCCATAATTCAGTTCAATGGTCTATTTGTCCTCTATTGTCATCACAGATAGTAACCAACAAATTGAAAACAAATAGAGCAAGCTTCTTTGTATGACGAGGCCTTAAGTTGAGAATAGAAGCAAAAAGAATAAGACTTACCTAAGGCTCTAATAATTTTACTTTTGGATCATATGGACAAGAATGGAAGCAACATATAACAAAAATGGTACTTTTACGTGAGGCTTCAATGGTTGTGTTGTCAGTTACTGATTTCATTAGAATTAAAATTCTAGGAACAAATTGGTTGAGACCTTGCCATACAACTACCTATTCCTTTTAAGACTCTTCTGTGACTCAATAACTACTTTTATATTGTTCATTACCGCGTTAAGGAAATATAATCCTATTATATTTTGGTTAATTGATCATTGCTAATCATGATCCTTTTTAGCCATATTTCTTAATTAGTACTGTTGTATATTTTCATGTTTAGTCATATCTCTTTATTAGCATAGTTGTATGTGACTAAAGTTCAAGCTTACTTTGTGTTCGCATATTTGTATATATGTTACAATTATGTAATAAGAATATTCAAAAAAAATTCTAACTTTCATAAAGCCTTGTAGTTAGGAAAATATATGGAGGCAGACTGATATTACAGCATGAAAGTAATGAAATTACAAGCAAACCATACATAATACACTAAGGCAAAATTGGATGTATACAAATTATAAAGGCATTATTCTATGTAAACAAAAATAGTTAAGTGGGCCATAATTTGATGCTAATGGCCTATATGTCCTTTACTGTTAACACTGGCAACAATTAACAAATTTAAAACAAATAAAAGCAATAAGAACAAGACTTAACTAAGGCTACAATAATTTTACTTTTAGAGTGTGGAGGAGAATGGAAGCAATTTATAACAAAAATGGTACTTTATATGAGGCTTCAATGGTTCTATTATAAGTTATTGATTTCATTATAACTGAAATTCTAAGAACAGAATTGGTTGAGACCTTGCCACACAAGCTACTATTCCTTTTAGGAATCTTTTTTTACTCATCAATTGCCTTTATAATCTTCATTGTCGTGTTGAGGGAATAGAATCCTATTCTATTTTGGCTAATTGATCATTGTTGATCATGATCAGTCTTAGCCATAATTCTTAATTAGTATCGTTGTATATTTCCATGTTTACTCATATCTCTTTATTAGCATAGTTGTACATTACTAAAATTCAGGCATACTTCGTGCTCATATATCTCTACAATCACGCAATGAGAATATACATAAAAACTCTTTTACAAGGTCTTGTAGATAGGAAGATATATGGAGGCAGACTGATATTAGAAGTATATAAGCAACGAAACTACAAGCAAACCATGTATAAAATACTAAGATAAATTTGTAAATAAATTATAAAGGTAGTATTCTACATAAGCACAAATAGTTAAGTGACCGTAATTTAGTGTTAATGGTCTATCTGTCCTTTACCTTACGTATGGTTACTGTCTCCATTGGTGGAGACAGATAACAAAACAAAAAAATCCTGTGTCTCACAGTATTTGCTTGCTGACCTTACTAATTTTTGTTCTGAATCTAGATGACAAAAATATAAATTTTTTGTTCCTTTCAAAACTGACATAAACAAAACACATAAGCAAAACACATAAGCAACTTCCAGAAATACCCCTCCCCCCACGACGTTGTATGAGCATAGGTATAATGATTGCCTCTTAACCCAACAACAATCTCTCCTTGCTGACAACTCCTCTCTCGCTCGTCTCCCTTTTTCCCTCTGGTTGCTCTCGGTAGTGAAAAGTAAGTTTTTTTCTGTTCATTTTCTCTCCTTCTTTGCCTCTGGTTTTACTGCATGATTTTTTGGCATGATTTTTTGTCTTACAATTATTGCTTCACTTTGAAAGCCTGAAATCTGTAAGGGTTCCTGTTCTCTCACATTATATTGATATTGTATGCCTGGGATAGAGCTCAGTATTGCTTTGAAGTGCTAGGGAATTGCCAATCTAATGTTAAGGAACCTTATCTATGTGAAGTACACTGTTAAATTTTTTGTTGATATGACAATACTGCATTTTTGCTGGAGTTCAGAATAATCTGCTTGGTTGCTCATAAATTTGATGAATGATATTTTGGGGAAGTATGCAAGAACTTGCTGATTCTTTATACTGATTGAGCTACTGCTGTTGCTGCTCTTTTCTAACATTAAGATCAAAGATGTATTCAAGCCAAATTAGATGTAGTAATTTACATCTCTAAATGAGTTAGAAGTCAAAAGGAGTATGAATATATTGAGCTTAGTTCTTCTATGTATGAATTTAACCTTAGTGTTTTAATGCTGTTAAGACATTGGATAGATCTAGTAGGCTTTGCATCTTATAATTAGTGCTCCACTAGATAAGTTGAACAAAGATAGGATTTTTATTTTTTTCTCTATAAGATAGGATTTTTACTTTTCACTCTATCAAACCCTCCACGATACAGTAGCCTGTGACAAGGTAATATGTAGAATGACATAGGAGATTTAGATCATTACTTATTGCTTCTCTGTATTAGGTATGAAGCCACAGTGGGATGATGGAAAATTGGTCAAAGCGATTATAATATCATATGGATTTTGAGAGCTATCAACCATTTGGAGATTTTATGATGTCTTTATCATTTTCTTTAATATCTGTGAAATATATGTTTGGTAGACTATTAGGTATATGAAATGTTTGTAAAACCACTTGAAGATTTAGTAATTCGAAGTTG
>JANZXP010000001.1:20632566-20651840 GCA_027576715.1 Erythroxylum flavicans
ACATGTTATCATACATTGTCATAATACATATAGAAGCCTTAAGATTTGTGTTGATCTTAAGCATTTTAAAGGTCATTGGGCATTTATAAAGATTCACCTTAAGCCTATGTCATTAGACACATATAGTTTTGTACGAATATATCCTTAAAGTTTGACATGACATCAGGGGATATAAGTTTTTAATCCTATAAAGGTTCTCTAATGCAGTTTAGCATTCAGTTGGAGAATATAAAGGTTTTCTTTAATGTTGTTTAGCATATGGTGAGAGGAAACAAGTTTTCTCTAATGCTGTTTGACATTCGTTGAGAGAAAACAGGATTTCTCTGATGCAGTTTAGCATAAAGTTGGAGAAATTGAGACCTATAGACGAAGAGGATATATATTAGATCATAAAGGTATCATTATAGCCTGCCACACTCCATTTTTCCATTCATGTTAGTGAGGTATTTGGTATATGTGATTGTATTGGACCTGTGTCACACATGACACATGTGTCTGATATTTTCCAGTATCAAAAGCCTTGAAGGACAGAATGTAGGACTTTCATTATCTTTGGATCAAAATTTTGTTTTTAAACTCAGTCGACTAATACAGTAGCGTAGCTTAACCGAATTTTTAAACTGTTTTTAAAATTGAGTCAAAACTGCAACTAATAATTATCCAAAGGGGAGATTGTTAGACATTTTTGCCCCTAAGGCCAATTTTGTCAATTTTCCATTCAGTGGACAGTTATTAATTGTAATTTGATTTTTAAATAAATTATCAGTTAAGTTACGTAATTTGATCCATATAAAGATAATAAAGTAACCCAATAAATGATCTAAATCAATAGGTCAAAGTCTGGGTAGAAAATGGAACCAGATTAGTGTGGACCTGGTCCATATCGACCTTATGATGGGGAAGCCTAATATGGAAGCTATATATATAGGTTATGGTCTCCTACAGTTGCTCTTATATCAATCACGAGCATAAGGAATCTCTAACCTGTTAGGAGAGCTTGTGTTTTGAGAAAATTGTAGAATGACCTAACCCGCATCTCGGTGAAGGATTCCCGTGAAGAAAGTGGTGGATTCGGGATCGTTTCGGCTTCGAAAAGCTCGGTTGAAGTTTCAAAACCGAAAATCAGGTATTTCCGCATTTCTTTGTTTTTTTCCCTTTTACGTTCGATCTGGGGTACGTTACTAAGGACCCATCACATATTACAATTATTGTATTAGAACAATATTAATTATATGAATTGTAATATATTATGTATTTATGTTTGCAACATCAGTAGCATTAATATTATTAAATGGATATATATGTGTATAATATATATAGTGCGACAATCATATGCAGGTGACGATTAGTTTATGTAAGGAGTCTTATGGGTATAGTGTGTCCTGCTTGTCTGGCTGTCCTGTCCACAACTGCAAGAGATTGACCCGCTAATTTAGATTCATCTTAATTATTATACATTGGACCTTAATGCAATATATCTTTATTTGTCTCCAAGTTACCAACACATCAACCCTAAAAGTATAACTATTTTATATCGTTAAAAGAAACAACTAAACCTTAATGCAATATATCTTTATTTGTCTCCAAGTTACGAACACATCAACCCTAAAAGTATAACTATTTTATATCGTTAAAAGAAACAACTAATTAATAGTAGCAATTTAAGATGCATGAACTATACATAAAAGGCCATGGACTCCAATATTTTAAAAACCAAACTTCAAGTTAAACTTATAAGATAAGAGGGTTAAAAAGTTCAGTCAGTGTTAAACTCCAATATTTTAAGTTTAATAGAAAAAGGTTGTTAAATGAAAATTAATTGATTTTTTTGTTTATAAAAACATATTAATTTACAAAAATTAATCGATTAATTAATAAACTGATTAGTTTTTAATAACAAGGATTATTAAAGTAAATCTGGAAAGTTTAAAACTAAACTGAAAAGTTAGATGATTCTAAATTTTCACAATTGAGCAGAATTTTTTGAACTCGTAAAATCTTTCTTTAATTAACTACGCCAAATTCTTTATTCTTGTATCATTCAGAGAGCGAACCAATACTGAAAGTTGCCGACTAGGAAGCAAATTGTTGAAAAATAATTTATAACAAAAATATAAGTTATATTAAAGGAAAAAATTAAGAATAATTTTTTAACAAGTTTCAGTTAATTGAATATGTTTATATTCTTGAAAACCAAAAATGACTGGTTTTTATTATTGAAAAATCCTCTTAATAAAAATTACAATTTTTTTGTATATAAATTATCTTTATATAAGTATAATTATATATAAACTCCAACTAATACACTCTAACATAATTTATCTCTTACCAAATTCAACTAAACTTAAACATGATTTTAATAAATCATAAAATTCTTCTAGAATTTGAAATTCATTGAAAACAAACTTTTAGAGAAGGTTATTTGTTGTAAAAATAGTTGTGTTGTAGGCTATATATTTCATTATTTCTTTTCAGAATATGTATACGAGTTCTAACACGTCCATGTCTCAGGCCATGTAACTCACTACTTCTTTGCACATATGGACATGAGTTCTAATACACCTGTGTCTTAGATCATGTCTTTCTGCCAACACACATATGTTCTAGTCTATGTATTCACCTTTGCATTCTACAAAAGAATACATCCTGGCATATATTCACTCAAATAAATCCAAAAAGTTCATGTTTTCCCTAAGATTTCATGTGTGTATATATAAGTCATGCATAACAATCTTCATTTTGACAAATATACTCTTCATAGGTTGGATTGTAACATTTTCTAATACCTTAAGACATTTATCAATTCTAACATTCTTGAACTTATCTATGGTAACTAACTTTGTCAATGTGTTAGTTGCATTCTCCAACGTGTGAACTTTCTCCAACAAGATATTTCAAGATACATTTAACTCCCTAATCCTATAAAACTTCACATCTATATGCTAAGTTCTTATTTGATACACTTAATTCCTGACCAAACAAATAGTGCTTTTGACTATTAATATTGGAACTTCACCTTAATCGATGCCTACTTCCTGTACTAGTCATGTAAGTTAAAACGAATCATTAGCATCTTTAACTACGACTATGTACTCTACTTTAGTTATAGATAAAAAAACTATAAATTGTAATCAATGTTTTAAAAATCGGATCAAAAGTTAAACCTGTAAGATGAGAGATTTAAGGTTTAAAAGATTTAACCTTATTAGATCGTCATAAAACCGATTAAAGTTTGAATAAAATTAAAGAATTTGAAAAATGATTGAAGATGATTATCCTTACCCATCAAAAAATTTAAAGTTTCATTAAAAAAGAGACTATTAAATAAAAATTAATCAGTTTATTTTAGTTTATAAAAATTGATTAGTTTACAAAAATTAGTCAATTAATTAATAGGATGATAAAATTTTAACAATAAGATTGTTAAACTAAATAAAAACAAAAAGTTGAAAACTCAAATGAAAAGTTGGTTAGTTCAAGATTTTTACTATTAAATCAACTGAACTATTTGGTTTTTAAAACGTTGACTATAATTTTGATTTCTAATAAATAGGCACTCTTATAAGAATAAAAACATATCATATAGTAGATCTCATATTATCTACATTTCATACATAGTCTGAATCCATATATCCCAATAAAAGAAGGATCGTTGTGCTAACTCTTAAAGATAATCACATGATTTTTCATACCTCTCAAGTACCTAATATCCATTTAGCTGCTTCTTAATGTCCTTACTAATATGACTAACAATATGGGTAAAATCAAGTCGAAGTATAAATCATTGCATATGTTAAACATCTAACAATGCTAACATATGGTACATTAGACATATCATTAACCTCTGCATATCTTTTTAAATACTGATATAAGGAAAGCCTAAAATAATTTTCCAATAGACTACTCACGATTTTAGTATTGCTTATTCTAAATTTGTCCAATACCTTCTTAATGTAGTTACCTTGAGATAACTATAGATTTATATAACTTATATCCCTTTGAATCTTCATTCTTAGTATTTTCTTGGCAACACCCAAATCCTTCATCTCAAATTCTTCTCCCAATAATATCTTTAGTTTATTTTTATCATGCATACTTTTGCCAGTAATCAAAAAATCATTCATGTATAATAATGGAAAAATAAATGATCCATCATCAAGACTCTTTACGTGTATAAAATAATCATATTCATATATCTTGTAGCCAATTTAGATTATCTAAGAGCAAAACTTTTTATACCATTGCTATAGAGTTTGCTTTAACCCATAAAGTAACTCTTTTTCAATTTACACACAAGATACTCCTTTTCAAGTTGATTAAGTCCTTTAAGATGCTTAATATAAATTTGCTCTTTCAAGTCACCATGAATAAAAGTTGTTTTCAAATCTATCTACTTTAAATGTATATCCAAATTATCTACTAACAATATTAAAATTTTGATATGGGTATGTATAACTACTAGAGAGAAGTTCTCATCATCATAATCAATCCTTTTTTATTGTAAGTACCCTTTTTCTAGTACTTGAGTCTTGAGCTTTTTTCGTTCTTTTTAAGCTACTATTGGATTCCTCTTATATATCCACTTGCACCTTATAAGTCTCTTTTTTTTAAAAAAAAGTTACACCAAATTTCATATCCAATTCTTATACAAAGACTCCACCTTCTCCATCATAGATTTTAATCTATCTATCCTTTTCTTGATTAATCATAGCCTTTTGAAAAGTAGTTGTATCCCAATTTCTAATAATTAATTTAAATGCTGCTGAGCATTCCTAACGATATCTATTTGGTGGCTTAATGATGCTTCTTGTTATATCTGTAGTTATATTGTGATGTTTCCACTGATATTATCCGTAAACTAGAGTTTTTAGCCTCTTTCAAGTTTACTTCCGGCTAATCTAATGCCACTTATACCACCTTTATATAGCCCTCAATTGATTTTGGCATATCCTCTTGAATGTTAATTCAATATATATTACTTATGGAACACTGGACAAAAAAGGACCATAAGGTTTACTTTTGATGACAAATAAACCTTAACATTTCGAAGCGTTTAAATTAAACTTTATCATTTTACAAATGTTCAAACTAAACCCTATGTTAATAGAAAGGTCAGGAAAACATAACACTGTTGATGTTCTACCAAATCATCACTGATTTGATAGAAATTTATAATATTTTAATTTCATTATAGGACCTGCAGTGCTACCTGGCGCATGTGTGATAATGTGAGACCCACTTATTTAAAATTAATTATTAAAATTATTAGAATATTTTTAAAGTTAAATATTAATTTAATTTAATTTAACTTAAACATAATTAATCTAACTAATTAACTTTAATTAACTAATTAACCTAAATATAAAAAGCCCAAATCAAAATCCCCAATCCTCAACAACCTGTGTCATCGGTGACCATTCATTGCCCTTTTTATTGTCAACCTTTAATGGAGTTTGACTTCGTCAGAATTAGCAGTATTTCTGTCATTGTTTTTTTTGAGAAATTAAAGAATTATATTAGTAGGAGAGAGCAAAGGTTACATCTATTAGGAGACTAAAACTCTCTCCTCAACCTAAAACGACATCGTTATAAAGTAAACAAACTCAGAAATACGGCAACGCTTTACACTCTAGTAAGACGACGATAGTCTGAAATAGGTAAAAACACAAATTACTTTCCCCAATCTTCGTTAAAACCTTCCAGATTAGGGTTGGAGTGACACGTTTTCCACCCTCCCAAGGGTCGTTCTACCTTTTATTATAGCACAATCACTCTTGCCTGTCCCTTAGCGATTAAGGTAATATTGATCTTCCATAATCCCCTTTTTTCCTCTTCTTTGTATTTCATCCTTAATCTGACTAGAGAAAGTTGACTGTAACTTCCTTTCTATCATTGTTGTTATGCAGCACCAGAGCCTTCCTTAATGTTCTAGCTTTAGTGTGTTTGCCATGCTTAAGATTGTCATCATTCTTCGCACTATCAATTTTATTCTTAGTAGTGTACTTATTATTGGACAAATAGATTGAAATAGGATCTAAGGAATACTCCAATTCAGCTATAGATTAAATGAGGAGATCCTTTTTAAATGATAATAAATGGGCAATCAGAAGCTCGGGGTGCGGATAAAAGTGGCTCACATTCATTTATGGACTTCTATATGATAATAAGGACTTGTTTTATAGTATTATATAGGATTCTGGGTTATGCTTTTCGATAATGCAATATCAAAGTATGCGTAGGTCATCTCCTTTAACTATGATTTCAATTGCTACAACGTTGACTTGAGGTCTTCATTTTACATAAAGGGAACTCATCATCATCTCATTCTTTTAATTCGTTGTCAAGTGTTTTTGAAGGAGCACATCCAATTCTCCCCGGTCCCCATACCAGGGAAAACTTTAATCTCTGAAAATGAAAAATAAATATGACTTCGAGGAGTGGAGAGCAATGGTCACCGGAAGGAGTGGAGAGCGGTGGAGGGATGACAAATATAGTCTGGCTTGACTTTGGCCTAGGTTGACTTGGTCATGGATCGTGACTGATTGGCCTGACCAAGCTACAGACCGGGGCTATCCTGGCCTAGTTAGGTCCGTGACTCGACGAGAAGGCACAAAATGACGTCATTTTGTTAATTTTTTTTAAAAAAATGGGATCGGGCCAAGCCAGTGAGATAGGATGTTGAGGATTGGGGATTTCAGTTTAGAGGTTATTTAGGTTAATTAAGTTAATTATTTTTAGGTTATAACTTAAAATTATATTTAACTTTAAAAATATTTTAATAATTATTTAATAAGTGGGTCCTATAGTGCAGTGTCATGTGACACTATAGGATCATAATAATATTAAAATATGATGTGGCAGAATATTAGAAACTTTATGTTCCCGTCACCTTTTCTGTTAACATAGGGTTTAATTTGAACATTTTTTAAAATGATAAGGTTTAATTTGAACACTTGGAAACATTAAGGTTTAATTTGTTATCAGAAGCAAACCTTACGGTCATTTTTGCTCTTTTTGCCTTGAACACTGCATCTTTGCATATTGCCATCTTATTTGATGATAAGTCATAAAACTTATATCCTTTTACACCTTTAAGGTAGCCAATAAATATGCACTTTTAAGCTTAAACCCCTCATCACTAAAAACATGAATATATATGGGACATCTAAAGATTTTCAAATTTGAAAGTTCTATCATATTTCCAACCTACACTTCCTCTATAACCCACCTTCTATTAATGTTTGTGATAATTTATTGATGAGGTAACACACCATACTTACTACTTCCATCCATAAAATTTTAAAGAGCCCTATTTTTAACTTCAAATACTTATCCTTTTCAGTTATAAATTTGTTTATCCTCTCTAAAACATCAATATATTATAGTATTTTTAAACTGCATAGTGTATCTGAATCCCATGCTCCTCAACAAATTCTTGGAATTATGAATTTATATAGTCAATACCATTGTTTGATCTCAGGCATTTAATTTTTCTACTTATTCAATACTCTATCTCACTATTTCATACCTTGAATTTTACAAGGGTTAATTACTAAACAAATCCCAAACTTTCTTTAATTTTTCAATTATAGCCTGAACTTTAAAAAGTAACAATAAAATACCCAAACTTTTAATTTTTTCAATTCTAGCCCGACGTTAATCTCATCATTATCTGCATTGATATGACACAACGACATGTCGACACCCCTCCCTAATCAGACACCTCAGTTGGTTTATGAAAAGATTGTCTGATTAGTAAATATGTTATGGTAAAAAGATGTCATTTCAACTAAAATCAGATGAAAATTCTTCTGCCTCTCTTCTTTGTCGCGTAACGCTAAAAACTCTGTAACCTAAAATTCTCCTAATCCCCCAAAGTTGGTGCTTCTTCTATTGTGCGTTGGTGATTCTTCTACCGTGATGATTTTGTGCGACTTCTTCTATCTCTGTGATTTCTTCGTCCGGTTATTATTGAAGAAGCAGTCGTTGGACTTCCTGTGGCATCGACTAGGTTATGATTAGTCCTCTCTCTCTCTATTATTGTTTCCACTCCGTCTAGAGTAACTGAATGCATGATGGTCGACTTGCATTTCATCTTGTCTGCAAATGACTTATGCTTATAGAAAATTGAATTTGTATTATGCTAGGGTTCTGAAAGCACAAATCCAATTTATTATAATAGGGTTTCAAATTGGATTTGTGCTTCCAAAAAATTGACTTATATTGTGCTAGGGTACTAGGGTTTCAAGTTGGATTGTGGTAGGGTACGATTTGTTTGTTGTTGAAAAGGAAGATTGACTTATATGTGTACATAGCAAATTGAACAGTAAAAACCTTGAATACTCATACGTTTTGTTTTCAGTATGAATGTAAGTCCAATAAAAAAATCAGTGTAACTGAATGCATGATGGTCTATTTATACTTTGTTTTCTGTTGTATGCAAAATATATACATCTTGGTAATTACTACAAATATGACATTACATAATCCATAGCCTAAATATTCAATTATGTGATACTTCATCCAGATTTGCAGGGAAGAAGTTTCCTCTCTTTCATTTTGTAAATGCAATGGTAGTTTAGCTAAAATGTCAATATTAGGGATATTATGCTAACATTTTGGAAATTTAATTCTTTATTGGGTAAATTTATGAAAAGAAATCATAGTAGTATTGCATTTAAGGTAATTAAATATTTGTATGATGATATTGTAACAGGATAGCCATTTATGGGCAGAAATAAAGTATATGTAACTTTCGTTGGGTATGCACCTGGTATATATTTCAAATGGGAAGAGTGTCAAGGTGTTATTAATGGATTCAAGGGTGCTATTTATCGTTCTTTTAATAATGTAGCAGAAGCTATGTTCAGCGGTAAAATAACTGTAATATATATTATTTGTTATATGTGATAATTTAATTAGATTCAAATATAACTAATATTGATATTTCTATATATAATATAGGTGGTGAATATTAATTTCCCCAATTGTAATGCCTTGATGAAGTTAAGAATTTCAAATGCTAAGCTTAACATTGGTCAACATTTTTATGAATGTGTTAACACAAAAGTAAGTAATTCAATTATTGTTTGTAGCAACGACAATCGTATTACTTAATTTTAATCAATATTCAAATTGAAGGTCTCTTGTAGGTACTTGGTATTTATGAAAAAGATGAAAGTTTCTTTTTTTGGTAAAATATGTCAAACAAAATTTGTGCGTTGGGGTAAGAGTCTTGTTTGGAAGATATATTGTTGTTCACAAGAAGTAAGTATGTGTAAAAATTTATATGCATCATGCAAATTTGTCATAAGTCCTAATATTGGTGTTTATGTCTTTATTTTGTAGGTCCCATGTGATTTCATAGCTTGGTTATTGAATGTAAGTAAAAAAAAAATGGAGACATTATAATAATTAGAAGAGCAAATGTAACTATTATATTTATTGGGACTCTTTTTCTTTTATTCAATCACTTACCACTTTAATATTCAGTTGTAAGCTTTTTATATTTTTAAGGAAACTGCAATTATTACAAGTTTTACATTGTATAAGGAATTGCAATTATTACAAAATTCCATCTATTAATTATAATTACATTTGTATCATTCATAATTACTTATCCTCTGGTTTAATTGTTTTTAGTAGCGTGAAGGAAGGTATAAGAGGATTTCTTCTTCTTTTAAGGCTGCCAAACCCACTATGGAACCTCTCCATACGAGTACTGCCTCAAGCCTTCACACGTTATTCCCTGCTTTTCAAACTTCTTTATAATAACAAGGAAATAAGAGGGCGAGTATATTTAAGTAACATGAATATTTATGCAACTGTGTTAAGAGAGATCAAGAGAAAATCATCTTTTCATAACTTTAAGGCTTATTAAATACCATTTTTAGAAAGAAAAAACTTAAATCCTTACCACTTAGATGAAAGAAATACTTGCACTTGGTCACACTTCAACTAATGTCATTATATAACAATATAAACAATAAAATATTATGTTTATGAAGATAAATATTTTATATTTAGTAACTATTATAGGATGGTTATATGTTCATTTTGTTATGTTAAGTTAAGTTACATAATTAGTTTAATAAGTTCAGAATAAAGCAAACTAAATTATGAAGAAGATTTCGATAACTATGGTTACAAAAGCAAACAAATTTTTAGATAGAATTTTCCAACAGTAAATATCCAAATTAAAAAACTAATTCAATATCATTTTTGAAGAGTAAATTACAAAGTAAGATCAAACAAGCAAATAAATAGCTTACAGATACTGACATTATTCTACAAACTTCTAAAGTTCTAAATTCAAAACCATGCCTCTGTTTTCCAACTTTCTCAGATAGATCGGTGTGCAATCAGCTCCAGCTCCAAAAGCTTAATCCAGGGACTTCTACAGTTCTTGATCACTCACACCATCCTTACATAATCAGTAACTAGCATAAATTTAAAAGTATGATGCAACTTAAAAGAGATGTCATCAAGATCACACAGATACAAATACAAACACAAAGGAACTATCACCTGTTTCACCAAAAACATACAAATGAAAAGAGCAAGAAAAACTTTTATTCCAAATGTCAAACAAAAACTAGACCATAATCATTCAACAACTTACTTCCATAGCTATTGAGGGCCAAAAAAATCAATAAATACATTAAACCAACCATGACTGAAGCAAGACTCTATAACAAGATGCAGTATTTGTCTAATGATTTAAGATCAGTACATGTATATGTTTGTATTAGGTAATGAAGCAATACTCACCAACCATGAAGATTTCCAAGTGGTAAATCTTTTAGTCATTAGTTTGCTCCTTCTCCTAGGTTGAGTTGTATTAGCAGGTGTACTTTGAGATTCTTGTGTTACTGTTGTGTTAGTACTGAAAGGTTGTAACACTTGACATTAACCCTCACCCATCTGTGAAGTATGAGCAACCAATTATGTAAATATTATCATCTCCTTTATAATTACATATAAGTAGTATAAACATGAATTTAAATGACTTACTGTAAAGTAGGTATTCCCAGAAACTTTCCTAAATGTTACTCTATATCCTTTACATGCCTATAAAAACAAAAAGAATTATAATGTTAAATAAGTTAGAAAACAACTTAAAATTTATACTTAAAGTTAACTAACCATTCTTGTCTCTCTTCATGATATAGAAGATGCAGTATTTAATCCTGTAGAAACTAATTATATCAGTCTACCTCCTTGACCGCTATGAGTACTGGAATATTTCACACTTCGGTCTTATGCTCATAAAAGCCTTCATAAATGTCTCCGGATTCCTACTTTTAAAATCCTCATAAGCCTTCACTGACAAGCTCTTTAACTCCTCCATTACCTCATCGAAATCAACTTGCATTGTACAATTCGCCGCTTTCCAAAATAAAGTCCTATACGTGTGCCCTTTATGAACACTAGACCAATTTGCATACACATGACGCGCACATTTTCTATATTTAGCTTATGGAAATAAGTTCTTTAATGCTTCCACTAAACCCTGTAAAACAAATAGTTACATAAATTAATTAAGTGTTGATCACATAAACAAATGAACATAAGATATATGGATATTTGAAGTTTACCTTATGCTGATCGCTTATGAAAGTCCATGAATTTCCACTTATGTGGAGATCTTCAGCAAGAATGGTCAAAAACCAATTCCATGATTGATAGTTTTCTCCCTTAACTATAGCCCAATATATAGGAAACATGTGATTGTTTCTGTCACAAACAACAACAGATAATAATGCACCACAAAGGAAAGTCTTTAGAAAACATCCATCTAACCTAATAATCTTCCTACATCCACTAAGAAAACCATACTTTAAAGCACTGAAACCCACATAAAATATTTTGAAGATCGGTCTTCCAGCTTGGTCATCAAAATCACATTCAATAATAAACTTTCTATCTTTGTCAGCTTGCATTAACTCATGTCCATAAGACCATAACTTCGCATAATGACCTTCCGTTGATCCCTAAAGCATAGTAATTGCTTCCTACTTAGCCCTATAACATTGAATTTAGTGACCTTTAGTTCATATTTTGATTGAAGATCATCCATCATTTCACTAATAAGCTAATTGAAGTTCCTCCTAAACTTGTGTATGAATTCATTGGCAATCCATTTCCGGCTAGCTTGCTTATTCCTCTGCACTTTACTATAGGTATGAGTGTTTTCAACTCTCTTCACAACAAATGTTTTCTCATTTCCAATCCAGATAGCATACACCCGAAAAGGACAATGTGCATTACAAACTGCTTCCATTCATACACCAGATCTCCCCATTGAAACATTATACCCATTTATAATTGCATATTTCCTAATAGCTTCCCTCAACTGCTTCTCGTCCTTGAACTTCAGTCCAATTTCAATATTAAAATGTCATTTCAACTTTTGGATTAAAACTAATGTATTTCTTCTTTGGTATCGATGCTTCGTCATTAAAGATGTCAATAGGTCGAGGCCCAACCACGGGCTGAAGAAAAACTTCCAAAATAATGACTTTTAAGAAGTAAAGGTTGGGCTGGGCTGGCCTGGGTCGGGCCTCACCAGACCTTGGCCCATGCCAAAATCAAGATGGGCTAGGTCCTTTTTAACATTTCTATTCATCATCACTATGAACTGGTGATTGAATTTCATCATCACTATCATCACAATCACTATTTGCACAATGCGAACTTCTTTCTGCTCCTCTTCCAGTATCATTCGAATGATTACTAACTTCATTGAAATTGTTTTCAATTTCCACCAACACCATCGACAACATTATCGAATTCAAACCCACTTTGCGAAGTCTTCACACACCTCCTCTCATTTATTTTAGCATTAACTTATTATTCATCATCAGTTCCAAAGAACTCCTCATCAACTAAATCATCACTGGAATCATTATCCTGCATAACAGTGAAGTCCTCATCTTGCTCCAATTCAAAATGGAATAACCCCTCATCTTGCTCCAATTCATCATCATAATTTGACTCCTCACCATCTGTCTCGAGATTTTTATAACCATGATCATAATATATTTAAACATTCTGACAATTCAATTCTTCCAAAATTTTCAGCATATCCAACATGTCCCTATTATGCTTTAAGCCTAACTCCATCAAGCTTCTAATAGACTTATGTGGAAATTTGTAAAACATAGAGATTACTCTTTATCCTTTATATTCGAAAATCCTTTTAGAACTAGCATGTTTAGTTCATCAATACCTGTATTCTTTTTTCTTTTAATCTTACCCCTAACATATTTATTTTCCTGCCTTTTCAACACTCCACCATATTGAAATTCAAAATTGACCAACAACTGTAAAGGAAAACTGTGACTAAATGTGAAATGATAAATATTACAAGAAAAAAGAAGAAGCAACAACTAACAGTGCACAGAAATAGGTTAGTATGATTGCATCAGAATAATACACCCACATTTTCAGATGCAAGGATAATACAAACTGAAATGATAGAAAGGCGTCATAAACATACCTTTACAAATTTCCTGAATTTTTTTCATAATACTTCACAACTTAGCAGCCTCACCTGCTAAATAAGAAATACTTCACAACATACAAATAAGAAACTACGGTAAAAAATTTGAGACAAACAAAATGGAATGCATTCAATAATTACCCAATAGAAATCATATTTTTAGTAATTACCAAATGGAATGCATTCGGTATTTACCAAATGAAATGCAAGTTGAATCAAATATTAAATGTTAGAGCATAAAATAAGCCAAATAGAAATCATATTTTTCATTAAACAATAAGATGAAATGCAAGTCAACCATTATGCATTCAGTTACTTTTGTCAGAGTGGAAAGAAGAATAGAGAGAGACAGGACCAATCATACCCTAGTCGACGTCACAGGAAGTCCAACGACTGCTTCTTCAATAGTAACCCAACAAAGAAATCACAAAGATAAAAGAAGCACTAATGTATGAAATCAGCACAAAAGAAGAAGCACCAACACATGATAAAAGAAGCACCAACTTTGGGGTATTTGGGGAATTTAAGGTTATAGAGTTTTTAGCGTTGCGCGACAGAGAAGAGACATAGAAGAGAGCTAAAAGAATTTTCATCTGATTTTAGTTCAAACGATGTCGTTTTATTATCAAAGCTAAACAACGTCATTTCACTAATCAAACAATCTTCTCCTAAACCAGCTGAGGTGTCTGATTAGAGAGGGGAGTCGACATGTGGCTGTGCCACGTTAGCACAGATAACAGTGAGAATAAAGTCAGGTTAGAATTAAAAAATTGAAAGTTTGGGCATTCTATTGCTACTTTTTAAAGTTCAGGCTATAATTGAAAATTTGAAGAAAGTTTAGAATTTTTTTAGTAATTAACCTATTTTACAATGATCTTAAATTTATGCTTAATATGGTATATCCAGATTTTCCTTAAAATATCACTAGTAAATATGGCAAAGTTTTAAGATCCACTTAATAATAACTCTCTAATAGGACCCCACATATCATTATACATATAATCTAAAATTTCTTCAATTTTATGTTTGCCAGTCTTGAATGTTATCTTAGACTATTTATTGAAAAAGCAAAACTAATAGAAGTCTAACTTATAGTCTTTGACACACTTTAGTATGCTCCTTTTATGAAATTTTGTTATCTTACGCTTATTAAGATGACCTGATCATATTTATCATAATGTAGTACTAACATTATCTGACTCTACTGCAATAATCTCTCCAACTACAACTATGTTCCCTATTAGTCTGTAGATGTATCCCTCTAATCCTAGCTCTTCATCATAATAAATGTATCATTTACCATATTAATATTATCTCTATCAATTTTATAGCCAAAATCATTTGTATGTAAGATTCTTAAAGAAATCATGTTCTTCCTTAAATCTGGTATATATTAAACATCATAAAAAAAACCATCTTGATCTTAACTTATCATGTTCTAATGATTTCACAACCTTTAGATCTCCAAATTGGAAAATGTTAAAGTTGTCTTATGTGTATGATACAAACCAACCCTTTTTTGGTTTCTTGTGATGTTACCATCCTATATCTAGTATCCATAAGTCCTAAAACTGACTAGTTGAAATGTAAAACACATCTCTATCTTTACAATCTAAGTCCCTACTCTACACTACATTAACAAACCTGGATAAATTATCAAACTTCCTTTTATCATCTTGTCTCTTCTTGTTTAGAAAGTTCTTCCTGATATATCCAATTTGCTCACAATTATAATATCATATTTTCTCTTTAATCTTGTATTTCAATTTAAAACTCCTACGATCTTAATTTTTCCTTACATACAGCCCATCACCATGGAAACTTTCGTTAATATTTACTCTTGATTAGTTATGTGCTAATAGTGTAGTGGTAGTGTCCTCCACACTAGCAATCGCCTTATCCATTGTAAGCATGGTCACTAAATATTCATAAGATTAAGTTAAAGAATAAAGAAAATTCATCACTTTATCCTCGTCTAAATAGTTACCTCAATCCTTAGCCAATCATTGACTATTCAGTTGAAAGCATTGATATATTGTTTTACAATCGGTCCCTTTAGCATCTTTAGTATGTATAATATCTACTTCAAATACAAGTTGTTTACAAAAGATTTTGACAAGTATCAACTCTTTAGCTTCTTTCATATCTCCATAGGGAATGCAATCTTTATGATATAGTACATGACCTCATCTATTAGATAAATTCATATGATTCCAACTACTCACACTTATAATTCTTCTCAATCAAGTTCATCCAATCTTTCAACTTATTCTTACATAACCCCTTCAAAATGCCTTGTTGTGCCAATTCTATCACTCTTTGTTATCATAATCTAAAGTTTTCAGTTATATTAAACTCCTTTGGTTTATAGTTTTAACTATATTTATTGCTGCCTTAACTATGATTTGATACCACTTGTTGAGAAATAATGTGTAGCAAGATGTAAGTTATATGAAAGAAAGAAACAAGAACAAAAGAAACTTTCAACGAGATTCAATAGATTATATATACCTACGTCCTCAAAAGCCAAGAATGACCGATATTTACTGTTAAATAAAATAAATCCTCTTGAAGAAGATTACATATTTCCTATATATAAACTAGGTTTACATAATTATAGTTATATATAAACTCTACACAAGTTACTCTTTACCAAACCCAACCTAACTTTAATAAGGTTATCTGTAGTAAATAATAAGTTTTGGAATCTTTCAAGATTTTGAAATCCATTTAAAATGAGTTTTTAGATAAGGTTGTCTGTGAATATATTTATGATCTAGATTGTGTATCTCATTGTTCAATTCTAAATCATGAATATGCTTTAACAGACCCATATCTCATAACATGCAACTTATTGTTTCTCTACCCAGATGGACACAAGTTCGAAAAGTATTTATCCCTCTTTAAAAGATTATCTGCCATGTCAATATGCCTGTGTTGTAGCCTATATCTTCACTTCTACATTCTATAAAAGATCACATCATGTGTAAGATTATATTTACCCAAAAACTTTTTAAGAACACTGATTTTCTTCCTAAAACTTTAAAATCGCATATCCATATATATAAACCCTACACAACCCAAAGCAAATGATTAAATTTAAGATGAAATGAAAGATTAAAAAAACCAAATAATAATGCTTTAGTTATTAGGTGTAGTTACCCAAATTCTTGAATTTCCTCTCCTTTTGCCATTTCAAATCCTGGATATAATGTTCCTATCATTATCAAATTTTGTTCGATAGATTCAACTTGTCTATATTGAAGTAAATCACACGTTAATATAGAAATTACATACAATATAAGATATACACAAGAAGGGGGTTAAATTGTATATTCTTTTCGCGAATACAAATTCTTTGTATTTCAAATAAGAACTGCTCTAACTTGTTAAAAGAAAATCACTAATGAAACCTGTTATGAGTTAAATCGCAAATAACTTCTATATACTTGCTTAAGAACAAAATATACTAAGTTGAGAGATAGAGAATAGACACTGCGATTTTATACTGGTTCACCCCAAACTGTGGGCTACATCTAATCCTCAGAATTCTTCTGAGTATTCACTATACTTCATCAAATGTACAAGTATTCTTTCTCTTTCTCGAGCCTTTTCAGGTCTCGTACACCAAGTATTCTTTTTCAGCTATCTTAGCCTCTCCAGGCTCTTAGCCTTTTCTTTCTCTCACTAGAAAAATATCTTGAGCTATTGTTACAGTAGTTTAGCTCTATAGTATCACACTACAAAATTTTTAAGTATACACTTGAACGCTCAAAAGTTGTAGAATCAAAGATCTCTCTAAAAAATTATTTAGTCTTTGACTACGACCAGTATTTATAGTCTAAGTCTCCAACTGCTTCTTTGAATTTTGATAACCGCTTCTTGATTCTTGATAACTGCTTCTTGATTCTTGAAAACTACTATTTAGTTGAGTTTTGTAACTAACTCCAACTAACTAACTGCTCGACATACTCGCGTATCTTCTGCTTTGTATCGTCTGTGTTTTCTTCTGTGTCTCGCTTCTTCAGTATCTACTTCTTCTGTGTTTCGCTTCCTCTGCGTTTCACTTCTTCTATTTTTTACTTCCTCTGTGTTTCACTTCTTCTGTGTTTTACTTTTTCAGTGTCTTGCTTCTTCTGTGTCTCTACTTCTTTTTTGTTTCACTTCCTCTGTGTTTTGACTTCTTCTGTCTTCTACTTCTTCTGTCTTCTACTTCTTCTGTGTTTAACTTCCTCTGTGTTTTACTTCTTCTATGTTTTACTTCCTCTGTGTTTCACTTCTTCTGTGTTTTACTTCTACTATGTCTTGCTTCTTGTGTATCTCTACTTCTTCTGTGTTTCACTTCCTCTGTATATTGACTTCTTCTGTCTTCTACTTCTTCTGTGTTTCGTGCTTCTGCACACTTAACACACTCATCAAACTAGTTCATTTATTTCTAACATTATTATTATTTGATTGTCATCAAAATTAATTATCGTAAAGTCCTCCTGACTTAACATATATTCTATAATTATTTTCTCTTTATATAAAGGTTATGATGCTATATATTTTACTTCATTTCCCATTTGGAAAGAATATAATATAGCCCTCTCAATCCCTTTTTATAAATGTAAAAAGTGTTGATACTTGATTTTGCTCCTGATTAGATAAACTATCACAACCCATTTTATTATCTTGTAATATTGATAAACTAGCAAGTTCTTTGCCAAAGATATACATATTAATTAATAATCTAATCGTAAGTATAGTATGAAAAGTAATAAAGACCAAAACAACTTTGTAACACATTATTACGGAGAAATTCTAACTCTTGCTTGAATTTTAGGCATAATTCTTGAACATGAGCTAGGGACAAGCTTAAACTCTATCAATAAACAAATAGACTAATAGAGCCCTATCAAACACATAGAATGCATATTGATGAAATCTTTATCAACATTTGATCTATATATGGTTTTTAAGGAAGTTTAGAACATAAACTTAACAAACTAAAATGGCCCTTCCTAAATTATTTCCTTTTTATGTTTCTTTATTTTTATATTAAAGAGTGGCTAAATTATTTTTTATAGATGGAGATAGTTTGTCTAGATCCAAAATTCAAGTTATTTTTTTAGTTCGCAAATTTAGTCTAATTACTCAGTACGATTAACTAGATAGAACATGTACCACTCCTCACCTGTCAATTCTATATAGTTTTCCTTAATTTGGTAGCTATACTTCTAACCAGAGACATGTATATATGTAATCGATTGTTATTAATAAATATAATCAATTTTTCGATCATAAAATCTTTATGGTGGTAGAGCTGAAATCTTGGTACCCAACCTACTAAAATTATGTTAAAAATACTAGTGAGTGTAAAACTTAATAAAAATTGCTTAAACTGGCAGTCAGTCAATTGGAGTAGTCGTTACTTCTCCATACTATTTACATGCTTTAAACAATGGGGGGCATATCTATATTAGCGAACTCCTCGATGATGTAAACTATAGGAAGTGGGTGAGTAACATGAGCAATTCATTGTTAGCCACGAATAAAATAGGATCTGTGGATGGTACGATACTAATGTTAGGAGTGGATTCTGTAACACCCCACTCCCGCTGGACCCGAACCTGATACCGATGGTGATATCCGAATCCGTGCCCCTCGAGGGTGGTGTGTCACATCACTTAACATTTAAAAACTCGGTATAATTTTTTTTGAAAACATCTTATCACTTATCATTCATGTGGGCCCACTTTTTCTTTTTCCAAAACATTTTGTTTACTTA
>JANZXP010000001.1:20656908-20669902 GCA_027576715.1 Erythroxylum flavicans
CTTTGAAGATTGGACTGGTCGGCCTGTGGATCATTACGAATGGGCTCGGGCCCAACACGACCGGCTCGACCACACCACTAGTTATATAATAAGGTAACGTATTAAAATAACACCTAAGATAAGAATTAAAACAACGTATTAAGTAACTCACGTACAAAATGAGCCCTTTAGAAGTCAGTAAAACTCAAAAGTCATATTTTCATTAAAAATTTGTGCAACCAATTAAGTAAGAAACGATGCAAGGATCACTTCCCGTCAGTTGACTACCTACTGCTACCAGAAATAGGATGTATCAGACAAATACGCAAGCCGTGTGGGTCCTACCTATGACTAATCTATAACCTCCCTCCGTGGACTTTTGCGTGCAAGAGACCAGGTGTCGTATGCGGCCCACCTATGAAGCTTCTTGCTACTTCTCAATCTCGTAAAACCTTTTCACACATTCTAAATCTGGACGTGTTTTCTATTTACCAATCGATTCCTGCCACACCTATTTCATGATTACCTATGCTCTGTACGGGGCGTGATAGTAAATGGAAGAGTGGGTCCCGCTGTCAGGATCTGTTCACCTGAATCTAGAAACTGCCCTTACATCGATTTCCCGCCAGAGAAAACCCCTCCCGATAATAAGCATTTTTATTTTTGTCTTTTCAGTGTGATAAAAAAAAAGTTTAACAAATTTTATAATATAGCAACAAACAATCAAACTTCAAACATAACGAGAAAATATACAAAAACATTTGTTTTAATTGATATCTAAAATTAAATCAACCTTGATCTTGAAAGTACTTGTTTACTTAGGATCATTAACATTCTTAAATTTTGTCTTATTGAAATGATAATTAGCTTTTTTATAAGTCAATCTAGCCAATTTTTTAAAATAAAAATTTTAAAATTAAAAGTATAAAATAATAATTTTTTAATTGAATCCGAATCGGATTTACTCAGGTTTCAGCCTACCTAAAACTTAACTTTTTTAAGTAAAATAATATTTATTTAAAATAATTAAGTATCAAATTGGCCTGAACTTAAGCCTAAGCTTAAACTTGACTATTGAAAATACTTAATCTAAACTTATGAGCAGGTCACGGTAATCCCTAAATTTAAAGCAATGACTATGCGAGTGAAGTACTACAGTGCTTCAATGCAACCATCAAGAGCCAATTGGTTAATTTTGGTTTTGGCTTTTAATAACTGGCAGGGATTTAGGGTTAAATTGAATTAGGAGAGCTAGGCCACAGAAGGAAAAAGGGACTGGAGAAAGTAGGAGACATTTTTAGAGTTCTACAGTCATACATCATTTTCAAGCATTGGTTGTTAAATTGACTATATGTAGAGTTAAATCAAAGGACACCTGTTCCCCTCTCTCTCTATCATGGGTTGTATATTAGCTGTCAACTAAACTTTTTTTAAGAAGGGAAGATAAAGAAAAGGACTAAATCTAATTCTTACTTGTGGAGGAATGTTGTTTTTTTTTCATAGAGCCGATGATTAACAAACTTTATAAAACAACTTCCAGTGGCTTTTTTTGCTTTCCTACTTACACAACTTTCTCACTTTCACACACTCCTTTCTTTTAGCTTCCTGTTTTGCTTTCTTGCATGAGCTTCTTCTGCCAGACACAGACCGGCTTTCTTGTGTGGTGCCTCTCTTTTTCCCCTTTGGGGCCTGAACATCTGCTGATAAGTTATTTCCGACTGCAAAGGAACCTTTTAGGAGTAAAAAGTGCTGCTCTTTTTCTTTTATCTTGTCTAGCCTTTGTAAGCAAAACAAGAAAAGAGCTCAATTAATAGATGTTTCTAAGTTTCAACTCTGTGGACGCAAAAGCTGACAAAGATCTGTCAAAAAGTTCCAGTCTTTACCCTTATTGCTGTGATAAGAGAGAAGAGAAGAGGGCTTCTACGTTGTCAGCTCCGTTGACAAAACTTCAATTAAAGCCATTTTTGGTGGCTTTCACTTGATTATTAGTTGAATTCAGGTGATTTGGGAGGCGGGTCTTGGAGGATATCGGTTAAAATATTAAAGCTCTCTTTTTCTGCAGCTCTGGCAATGCAGTCTCTTGAGTTCTGGGTGAATCCTCAAACCTTTATTCTTGTTTCTACTATTTTTCCTTTCCGAGATTGTGCTTGGTTGTTGCTTGAAGTTAAAACGTAAACAGGTTTCTTTCTTTTATTTGCCGAGAATTCTAGCTTTGGCTCTCTTAAAACTGCTGCTTTTTATCTAGGACTGCTTAAATAAGAATGTTTATCTTCTTGACTGTATCTGCAGAAATACAGTTGGTTAACTTAAGATATATAATTTGAGTCTGGGAATCTAAGTGGATGGTTAGATTATAAATGCAAGCTTGGATTCATTGAAGTTCCCTTCCATGCATGGTTTGGTTTGAACTCGCAATCTGGGCCCACTTTTCATTCTCTGTTTATAATTTTCTTGATGCATAAAACTTCATTAACTTATGTTTCTGATGGTGCATTTTCGACCGTAAGATTAGCCTATGTGTTATGATTAAGCTTTGTTAACGACATTTTTAGAAATTGATTATGAGGATGAAGTCAATTTATTAATTGATCAAATGGGATATTTTATTTCTCAACTAAAAACATTAGGTGTTGCGTGTCTCGTTACATTGTTGTCTGTTCGGATCATACAATAGTTAATTCTGGTGATATTCCTTCTAAGTATGTCCATAATATATGCTTGTGTTATCGAGTATTTGAGCTTCACGTGGAGAGTTGTTGTGATTATCTCTCTCTTGCAACCTGTGAATATTTTATGAGACAGACACAAAGATAGACATCAAGTTCCGGCGTATGTTTATGAAGGTGCCTTGGATGCTTCCTAGTTCTTACGATTAAAATCAATATCAGAGTACGGTCAACCATAATCATCCAATCCATTTTGTGTCACGGGTATTGGCGTGTTCATTCAAATTCATGGAGTGGAATGCACCATCAGGGTCCTACCTCATATGGGGTAAAAGAAGACCACCCTTCTAAAGTAGGACCAGACTTTTCTAATACTGTGGAAGATTTATTCAAGAAGAACTTTTGTCTTATTCTTTCTCTGTTCATGTCTCCTTTCTTTTGTGTCTATATGGTTAAAAAATGAGGCTGTTTTTACTTTGGAAAAGAACAACTCCTACTGGATAGATTATTAATCGAGTGCTGCTTTTTTGCAGAGTAGATAGAATATCTACTCTTGCGTAGCACGTACGAAGTTACTTATACTGTCTATCGTCTGTTAGAGAGTTGATACTTGAACGAATTCTAAGGACTTGTATTGTATCTCTACATCCATTGAAGGTCATTACTTCCTCTGCCTTACCTTCGTGTACTGTGGACGCATGATGGGGTGTGATTACTTATTCAGAAATTTGAATGCATGTATTACTGTCCACTGACGGTTATTTGAGTTGGTGCATGTATGGTGATTGTCTTTCCTTTGGCTTCTAACAAGTAAGGCAATTGTTTACTGTTTATGTGCAGGGAGAACAAAAGATAGAGTTGCAGAATATGATGGAAAACAAAAGAAGCCCTTGCTCACTAGACCAAGGCAGCCTCACTTGTCTTGCAAGTAAACGACACAAAGCTGATCTTTCCAGCTCCCCTAAGGTTCCTTCCTTCTTCCCCATTTTTGTTTTTCTGCTGGATATTTTCTACTCATTTCTTAACGTCACTAGCAAGGTTTTTAAAGTTAGTGAAGTAGATTGAATATTCTGCGTAAGTCTTGCCACTGATTTTAATAATCTTTTACTTTTTTGCTTGTTTCTAGTATAATAGCCTCTTGTTTAGTCATAAACAATCATTTGTTATTTTGTAAATTATGTATCTCGCTTCGCAGATACAACCACTTCATTATCCTAGTATCTTTGTACCAAACTTCAGAGGTTTTGGATATCACCATTCATCTTACATCTTTTCAGCACAAAATATATTGGGAAGCATAGTTTTTCTATTGTTTGCTGTTGTCAGTGGATACTTTATGAGAGTTTAGTCAAGCTACCTATGAATGTGTGTGGTTGGCTTTTAAGTTTAAGATGTTCCCATGGCATGCATTGATGAAAAGCAATTCTTTTGGCCAACAAATACTACACCAATGGAGATATAAATAAACATAACTAAAAGCAGGTTACCGTCGGACAATTATTATGAACCTGGCCTTCCTTCTAAATCTGAAATCATATCTAGTTCCATAAGCGCTTTGTCATATTAAAATTTTGTTTATTATACTGTGTTTTGGTAATAGGAGAACAAAGTGAAGGTTGGTGAACGAATAACAGCTCTGCAGCAGCTTGTTTCACCGTATGGAAAGGTGCCTAGTGTATAATTATTTAATATTGATGCCTCTTTATTGTCAGCTCTTCTAAACCCTTTTTTAATGCAGACGGATACGGCTTCTGTCCTTTTGGAAGCCATGGAATACATCCGGTTCCTTCATGAACAGGTTAAGGTCTGGCTCCTCTTATTTTACTTCTGTTTGTTCACTATATTCTCTAGCTGGAAAGAAAGACTTGCTATTCCAAGTTGTGATTTAAATAGGTTGACCTCGACCATTCATTTAATCTTATTAACCTTTATACCGTAATTACAAGTATGCCACCGGAGGCTGCATGGGTAACTTATTTGAAAATTATCGTGGGTTTGAACATTTTCACATTGTATATCAACTTCGCTCATGCCGAATTCTTGCTTACTTGAATAATATTTGGGGGCTATGAAATTTCGAAGTGCAATGTTGTTTTAGTTCCTTCAATTTTCTCATTCTACGCAATTGTTTGGGTGATTCCAGGCGTTGAGTGCTCCCTACCTCTTCCAAAACACACCGCCAGATCAGATGCAGATGCAGGTAAGGATATAGTCATCAAATAGACACAGATGATTATTTTATCACCACCAGTATCTTGTGATCGCATCATGATTATGACTAATGATAATAGAAAATGTTCGCTCTGATACAGGAGTTGGAGCAATACAACAGTTTAAGAAGCTGGGGCTTGTGCCTTGTCCCGGTCTCGTGTACGGCAGGCATTACAGGTAGCAACGGCGCAGATATCTGGGCGCCCATTAAGACCACTTCTAAATCTGATTAGCCTATTTCACAGTTCCAATGAGACAAATCGTGGTTCGGACTTGGGACAAGTTGTCCAAAGTTTTTATACAAGGAGGTGTGAAGGATAACTAACGTATTTTTGTTAGGCTGATAATGAATTGTTGCAAGAATTTTGATACGCATAAATTTATGTCTCGCAAGAACTGTAGCAATGGAAATGCAATCAAGAAGCCTTCTGAATAGCTGAAATGTAAATTCCAAGCCTTAAATTAATATATGGTGATCTGCAAAAGGGGATCAATTGGTACGCCGTTACTCATTCTTGTTTCATTTAGTCGACACATAATCTTATTTCATCATATCCTTGATTTGAGGGAAAAAATCAACCGGTAAGAATAGATATGCAATAGAATTACTTGGTAAGATCTAACTTTAGGGGTGCTAAATCTTGTTAGGAAAACACACCAAGTGATTTAAGCATCCTGGTTAATTAATTTGACAACATTAATGGTAAGTTTGACTCTTTTTGAATAATGCAAGACTACCACTAAGAACAAATAAGCCTACTATATGCAACAAAAGTCTGTTTTTCGTTGCCTTACAACAACATATGAGCACGTTTAGTATTCCTGTTACTCTGGATTGTCACATACACGCCAAGTAATTGAAAACTGTGATGCATAAGTTAATTAACAGCGATTCAAGAAGATTCCTCCAGTTGTTATTTTGGATTCACCTTCCCCTTCAAGAACTGCTGCAAATGCTCCCGTTTCCAGTTGTCAATTCTGAAAAGTAAAACAAAAGAGTCAAAAGAATATTTACACGAAATACAACATTTACAATCCAGGTAGCAAGAAATCAAGACAGTGTAGCATAATAGTTTCTAATTCCTCCAAAATACTTGACGCAAGGCCTATTGCTTCCAGCCATGGGGGTAGTATAAACTTGTCCTAAATGTTGTGATTAAAAAGTGAGGTCAAATTAAAAGCTAATCAACATCATTTCCAAAGATTAATTTTCTAGGAAACTGGTGACCTTCGTTAAACAGGAGTCTATACGTGAAAGAAAAATAACCATAACTAGCCCGGGAATTTGTGTCATCATGTACTTTTCGGGGAGAAAAGAATAAAATGAGTTGAATGACTTAATTGGAGTGCACATCGGTATGAAACGATGAAAACAGAAAGAGATGGTCTGTTGGATTTGTAATTCTTAACCCTTAAACAGTCAAGTGATCATCTCAATCTGAAGTTCCATGAATTAGTTATAAGCAGAAATTATCATATTGAAAATTTAGCTCACCTGATAGTTTCTTTAGGTTGTCCCTCATCATCCAGCATGATTAATTTGGGCGGAGAATTGAATATGTACTGTACTTTAACAGTAGGAAATTGTTCCTTCTCTTCTTCAATGAAACTAACAATTTCAGGGTAGAAAACCAACTTCCTCATACAAACCTCCAGTACTGCACCAGAGTATGTTATCTGCGGCAGCACAGATCAGACCCGTTTTAAGTTTCAATACACTGACAAAGGACCTTTCTGACTCCAATAATTTCAGCAGTAAATAAATATAGAATAATCACATGCTACAACCTGAATGAGTTTAAACATATTTCTGTAGGTCATACTTTCAAGCAGAATAAGAATTGAAAAAAAAAAAGAAAACGATGTGGGAAAACAGGAGTACGATTTAGTCTGATATAGAGGTAGCTAAACTTTGTATATATTGATGAAACCCAAGATACAGCTGGAAACCTATAACATCGTAAAGGTATTAACTACATTTCAACAAAACCTGTCTTTTCATTAGACATGGATCTCTTCAGTGAACCTATTAGGGGTGCCAATAAAAGATTAGAAAAGGAATAAAAGTGATCCACAAAGCACATTTTTCTGAGCATAGCTTTCATTTTCCATCATATTCTGTGATCCAGAAACATACCTTACTCATAGAATCGTCAGAATCCTCAGTACAACACTTGAGACAATCAGATACCAACTCTGCAACCACAGGATTTCAATTTCAGACAAAATATGAGACAGTTATTCAAATGACTCTATTACTTCAACTAGATTCCTCATATAATTCGGCTTTGCAACAAGGTCAAACAAATAAATTTGGCGGAAGGAAAACTCCAATTTAAGATGCTTCAAGCTTCCACCCTAAAATAACTTATCCAATACCATTTGATACTAATCTACAAATTTACCTAAGGGTATGTTTGGTTAGGGGTTTTATAATGGAATAGAATGGAATGTAATATTATTCTATCGTTTGGGAGGAAGTTTTATAATAGAATGGAATGAGATAAAAGACGAAGTTTCATATTACATCTCGTTCCATCCTAAACAATAAAAATAAAAAACTTCAAATTTGGGAGATTTAAGATAAAATGTAAAATGATACACTATATTACATTATAAATCCTTCGTCCAAAAAACATTTCAATATATTACATTATGAACCTTTCCATCCTCTCAAACAATAATTTTCTAATATTATATCCATTTATGTTACATTCTACTATAAATTCCGTTCCGTTAAAAACTTTAATTCCAATCCTAAAAAGTGAAGCAACTCAATGGACTAACATCGATTACAAGAACTAAATTATCGATCAGGTAAACTACAAATCCGAAAATGGATCAAAACCCAGATACGAACACAAACTTATAATAATACCCAAAAAGAGAATTCGAAGAATCTAGATAGGAAGAGACAATTAAGATAACTGGGAGAAAAAGAACACCGAAAGACATAAACTTTAATAATAAAAAGGATATTTTAAAAACCATAAACGATAGGGAAGAGAGGAAGAAAGAAACCTTGGTCCTTGACATACTCAGCGAGACTACTGCAATCAGAGCAAAGAGCAAGTCCCGTAAACCCTAGATCGTCACACTCTCTTGAGCTCAGTTGCTCTTTTGACGATACGATGGGCATTGATAACAAAAGACCAATTAACATTATCTTAACACCAATACAATAGTTAAACAACTCCATTTGCAAACAGCTCTCTTCTTCCCTTGGTTTTCTCAGAGTATTCACAACGTTAACGCTGCGTAGGGTGGTTTGCGACGAGTAGGGACACTTAAAGGGGGATAATAAGTTCACACGCTCTTTTTTTTTCTTTATTTTAATTAAGACAAAGGGGGATAATAAGTTCACAAACTCTTTTTTTTTCTTTATTTTAATATTCAACCTTAAGTATTTTAATTAAAAATTAAAAAATTTACCTAATTTTATAAATTAATGTATAATCAATAATCCTCAAGTGATGTTTTGATAAATTAACAATTGTGTTAAATAATATACAACTTTACCTAACTATTAGACAAGTTTTTAAATTTGTGTTAATGAATGTTATATATTAAAAATATTTAAAAGAAAAGAAAAATAAAACAATTTACCCCTTTTGTGTAATCAATCCCGTTTCATTTACTTTCATTTTTCGACTTTTGATAATTGCTTTGGTTTGTTTTGTTGTAACCTTAATTGTCATCCTCTCAAAATTCATTAATATGTTAGAGGAATTGTCTTAATTTTACCACGAACATCTTAAAAATTTTAAGAAATCATCTTTCCAAAATCAAAGTTACCAATTCTTGCTCATGCCAGATTAGTTCTCATTTGTTCTATGCATTTAACTTACCCAATTGTTTGTTTAATTCAATTGTTTATTGTTCTTCATCAATACTAATCTAAAGCCAAATTCTTTCGTCTCTTGCCTGCTTAACAAAAGATTGATCATACCAAAATACTGAGTACAAGGTGATTTGTTTCTTACATGACATGTTCTGAATTTTGATGGTCTTTCATTGCTTTGAGGGCTACCTAAGAGTGGTGATTTAGAACCAAACACTTTGTTTGGCACTAATTACAACAAAGACAGAGAGTAGGTTAAAGTTTAAAAGTGTATTTTAAACTCTAACGTTTGCACTAGAATTTAAATTAAATCCTAACATTTCAGGGTGTTTAAGTTGAACATCAACATTTACAAAATGTTTATAACAGACTTTAAAAGGATAGAAAATTTGACGGAGTCGTTATGTCGCGTCATATTCGACATGACATTTTTAATTTTTTTTTACAAATTAGTGAGCTGATCGCTGATGTGGTATTCTTATTTTTAAATAAAAGTGGGTATGATAACTATGTATATAACTCACCGTTTTGTTCAATCCTTACACCCGAGGAATTTTTTCTTAGAAGGATATATAAAAAATTTTGATTCTTGAACAACAATCATCGATAGGGAGCAAGTCATGACTGATTCTTCATCCTTTGATGAGCGGCTCCCAAACAGTGGGAGGAGCCCGAGTAGGTGTTATCAACCCCTTTTTCCTAACAAAGATGCTTTAATGTTTTTTGCTGGTTAGTTCATACAGGGTCCGAAACTCTAACAAAACTCACACCATGCTTGATCTAACTTGGCAAGTTAACTTTGAGCTTTCGCATGTCACCATCATGCCTGTGATCTAGCTAACCTTCGATTCAAAGCCTGTTTTTAGCTAGCTGTGAAGTGCCTTCATGTGCTAAGGGGCTAACAAAGCACTCCCCATTAGATGAATTCGACGCCCTCGTCGAACTAGTCTAAAGATAGGTGTTCACCTGATCCTCGAACTACCATAAAATAATATCTTTCTCCCTTGTAGCTTATGTGATCGACTTTTCCTTCCCTTAGATTAAGAATTCAATCATCTGTTTCTTTTTATATTGCCCCATTATTCGATGATCTGAGATCTTCTCCACTTAATCCTTGAATTGCTTTCTCACAACTGTTGGAGTTCTCTTCACCTAACTCAAATTCTGATCTTATACATCCTTATAGTAAGGTTTGAGAAAATTAACATGAAAAGTATGATGTACCTTTAATCTCTCAGGCGACTTTAATATGTATGCCACATTCTTTACTTTACTTAACACTTCAAATAGTCCATCGTATTTCGGCACCAATCCATAGTGTAATTGCTTACTTGAGATCTTTTTCCAAATATGTGGAAGTAAGTTTCTATAGTACCTTATCTTCCACATCGAACTTTAATGGTCTCCTCTGTAAGTCCGCTTGCTTCTTTATCTATTGAAAAGCTTTTCGAAGACTATCTCTCGCCTTATCTATCAACTCTTGCTTCTCTATCGTGAACTTGTAAGCCGCAGGACACTTGCCACCAGCCCTTTGTTATGTAATCTTTAGTGGAGTTAGAGGTTGTTGTCTCAAGACTATCTCAAATGGACTTTTCTTCGTAGCAGAAGATCTATGCAACTTATAGTAAAATTATGCAGTATTAAGCAAACTCAACTAGTTAGACTGACTTGTACTTACATAACGCCTTAAGTACTCCTCCAATAGACCATTGATCCTCTCAGTTTAGCCATCCTTCTATAGGTGATTTGTCTTTGAAAACTTCAAATCACAACCCATCATGTTCAAAAGGGACACCCAAGATCAACCCATAAATATGACATCTTAATCACTCATAATTTCCTCAAGGACTCTGAAATATTTCACCACATTCTTATAGAACAACTCCACCATAACATATGAGGGACAAATTACTAGTGCTGGCATAAAGATTGCATAGTTAGTAATCAATCTACAATCATCATAATTGTCGTCATGTTGTCCACCTTTAAAAACCCATTAATAAAATCCATTGAGACTAATATCTACGGTCTTTCAGGGATAGATAAGGATTGTAGCAAATTAGCTTCCTCCTTCCTCTTTAATTTATCCAACTAACACATAAGGCATTTCTTTACATATAACTTGATGTCATTCTCCATCTTTGGTCAATAGAGTGTCATCATACTCTGAACTTTAAGGTAACCAACCCACTTTGATTTATATGCCTCCTTCGATAGTTGTTTCTACAAGCCACTGAAGCTCTGCATGTACACTTAACTACTCTTTGTTATCAATAGCCCGTCATCATTGAGCCAAAACCTGCATACAACACCTTCCTTAACTTGTGAGATTAACTTACAGTATATGTTGTCCAATGAAGCTGCAACTTTGATTTGCTCTAACAAGTTAAACTCCACCTTAGTAATGACATATAGGGGTATGAACACCTCCTTCTAACTCAAGACATCTACCACGTTGTTGTGTCTCCTTAGTTTATGCTTTACATGAAGTCATATTCAATAAGAAACTCCTATCATTGAGCTTACTTAGTGGAAAAATTCTTCTGGGTTTTGAAAAATGTGTTGGCAACATTGTCGGTACGAACAAACCTAAGTCCCAACAAATATACTTGTTATGTCTCAAGGCAATACACCACTGCAAACATCTCCTTATGCATTGAGTATTGTTGCTTTGCACTGGTGAGCTTTTGGCTCTTAAATGCTATGGGATACCCTCCTATATTAAGACTCTTCTAATAACTTTGTTCGATGCATCCGTATGTACCTCAAATGGAAGATCAAACTCAGGCAGCTTCAATACAGGTTTGGTTGACGTAGAAACTTTAAGTATCTCTAATGTCTCCTAACATGCATCTGACAAACACCATTCTTGCTTTTTCTTCAGCAAGCCCATCAATGATGCCACTTTCTTTGAGTACCCCCTATAAAATGAGTCTGGATCCTCTGTCCAAGATTTCCTTGTCCTATTCTGTCTAATGTTAAAACGGCGTCGTTTTTGTTAAAAATTTAAACACACGGCCTCTCGTTCCTCTGTCTTATCTTTTCATATTGTGCACTCCTTCGTCAAAGCCGAGCCGCCCGCTAGCCACGTCCTTCTCCCCCTGTCCTTAAGTTGTATTTATTGTTTTGTTATTATAATTTTTGGCTCTAATGATTTTGGATAAATTTAATTTTAATATTTATGGAGCATGCTATGCACTTACTTGAGATATTATAATTATAAAGTTTTTTTAATGAATTTTAATTTATGAAATAAATTTAAAATTTAAATGATAAATAAAGAAACAATAAATAAAATATCAATTTAAATTTTAATTACAATTATCTAATTATTAAATTTTTTAGAAAATTAAAATTAAAAGAAAATATTGTCACATAAGTTTATTGTGACAAATTTTAATTTTAGATTGTTAAAATTAAAATTAATTTAAAATGATTAAAATGAAAAACAAAATTTCAGCTAAAATTATATTTATGTACTGCTATTAATTTAAATTTAAATTATTATTCTTATTATTTATTATTATTATTATTAATTTTCTACTTTAGTATATATATTTATTATTAATATTAATTTTATCACTTATATTTATTATTATTATTAAATTTCTTATTATTATTAATTAATTTTGGTTTTTTATTAATTTGAAAATAAAATTTAATAAAATAAAAGAAATCGTGAATTCATATAAACAAATAACAATAAATTGAATAAATAATTTACTAAACAATTATATAATTACATACAAATTCATAGAAGGAGTAAAAAAGTTACCTAACAATTTAAATAAATTAACATGGAATAAAATGAACATAAAAAATAAATTGAATTGGGTATTAAATAAATAATCTACAAATTAATAATGAAAATAAAACATAAAAATAAAAGGAGGAGTCACGGGTGTGACTTTTAACTCTCACCCCCGTGAGTGAAAATTACAAAGGTAGTCACGATCGTGCTGAGGCACGATCGTTACTTTCCTGTAAAAGTAAAGATGTCGCGATCGCGACATTTCAATTAAAATATCGGCGCGACTTATCAATACAATTTATTCACGATCGCGACATTTCAATTAAAATATCGGCGCGACTTATCAATACAATTTATTCATTGAAGTTTCATTATTATTGGGCAGTCTCGTGATCGCGAGATATCGCGCCCACGAGACTCCCGTTCTTGCCCCGCGATCGCGAGGTGTCGCGATCGAAACGCAGCCGAAAATGGCCATTCTCGCGATCGCGATACCTAACGATCGCGAGACTGCCCAATTTCCGCAGTCTGACGATCGTGACGTCT